>SMLS01061526.1:0-11129 GCA_004785975.1 Popillia japonica
AAAAAAAACCCGCATATTGCGTTCAGAATTTTAGTAATACATTTAACTGTTTATAGGGCAAGTGAACTAAAAGAAGCGTATTTTGTCTTATATTATGGGATGAGTTATTGACTTTCTATACAATATGTGTTTGTTTCGTATTAGACATGCATACACAAATTTATCTTGTAATACACATTTATTATTATTGTTATTAAACAATAACCGAGACTAAAATAAAATTAAACGGGTCTATTTGGAGAATACAGTTGTACAAGACAACTCATCTGCTTTAGTAACTTCTCTGTTTATAATCTCCGGATTTCAAGTGACTAATTGTGGCTTTATAAGATAAATCACCTGTGAAATTAATTTCTGCAATTTATCGAAAACTAAACCAATTAGCAATCTCTATTAATCACATAGCAATTAAAAATTATTTTAAAAGCGTCCGCTGGAAAATATTACGGTGATAATCGAATGTTTGAACGTCTTACAATTACTGAAACTCTAACAGATGTAGTTAAACCATCAGAATTTCATTAATTCATCTTCGCTATTAACTAAAACATTATTTAATTAAAAATAATTTCCTCGTCAAGTTCTAATTAAAGTGGAAGTAAAGGACACGAAAATATTCGCATCTCTTAAAACTTGTACTTTGTACAGTCAGTAGCAGCAGTAGTGTCACATTTGCAATTATACTTCAAAAGCGATTTTTGTTAATGTAAAGTCCGTTTTTATACGAATGAATATTATAACGATTTAATAATCAATAGCGGAGAAATTGATTGAAATGCCAGGGAAGTACTTTAGCTGTAGTTTCTGTATAAACAGAGACATTACTCTTGTAATAAACTACACCCAAGCAATACATCGAAACGACCGTACTTTTTCAATTAGGCTAACGGCATCAATTTATTTTCTACTTGTACCGTAGCAAATGCACATTTGTTCTCGGTAGTTAATTTAACTTGGTCAAATAAATTGAAATTAATAATCGAATTAATACGAAAAAGCCGTCGGAAAATTGTCTAAATTCAATGTACTCCGCTATATAAACAACAATCTGTTTTATTTAACCAGTGCACTTGATATAAGAAGTCAGCTACCAAATGAAAATGCAAGCCGTAAAATTATATCTAGGGGTTCCTACTTGTAACAAATTAGACTAATACATTCGTTAATATAAAAGAAACGTGTCTTTTTTCCAAATATGCACGTATAAAAGCAGTTAATTATTATTGAAAGAACACTAATCGTCACACAATCGCTTTCTAAATATTTTTATATGTATAATGTTTTAACATGTTTCTGTTGTTTTAATAAAACAGAAAATCAGAAGTTTTTGGAAGAGTGGGATCATAAGCTTTTAGAAACACACAAAATGGGTTTGCATGAATGGCTTTGAATTTGTAAGACTTAAATAAATAAATTATTTTAATGGTCAATGATAACGAAGGATGCCACAGCCTGAGTCTCTATTATGAGGGTTTCCAGGTATTCACCGTGTCATGGTTTGTAACAAATATACAGTAAAAAGAATGCACAAAATATACAAACAAAACTCCACGTTTCGCCACTAATATAAGTGGTTTCTTCAGGAGCCAAGAGTTGCTAAGGGGACACCAGAAGATATATTGCAACAATAAACGTGTTAGTGTAGATTTGGAAAATTATGGGATGAAGTTAGAGAAGTACTACAACATTTGAAACCAAATGGAAATTTTAAGTAAAATATTTCGCCATGTCAAAGCATTCATTACACTGTTGCACAGTACAGCATCTTTAGAATCTCAGTTTCACACTGATGCCGCTGCTTAGAAATATTAAAGAGAAACTGCAATGAAACTGAATATTTGCTGCTGTGCGTTTCATTGTGAAATTTGTAGGTAACGGATATAATGGCATCCGATATACATACATATGTATGTAAAGCTATTCTTTGTAATAACTCAATGGTATCACACAACAGAAGAAATAGCCTACTAAGATGGAAAATGACAACTAAAGTACACATATTGACTTGCGAACTTACAAATAACACATTTAGATTATAATTTCTAGAATTGTACACATTTTACCACAGTATTAGGGATTCTAATTAAACATCATAGCTTTCAGCGTCCAAACAATCGTTGAGTAAAATTAATTAATTAAATAAAATTGTGATATAGAATCTTATGAATAGTATGTAAGTGATTGTATGAGCTGCATGCCAAATAACTGAAAAGAACATATTCTATATTGCTTCACTTTCTTATGATACGCTTAACTTTACACTTCAACAACATGCAAGTGCTATATTTTTAATATGATTTAGAATCAACAAGTAGACAAAGTAGTTTTGGTTTTAAATTTAGGGATGCACTTGGTTTGTTCTGAATTAAAGAGTTCTTAATTATGTGTGGGTTTGATAATTCGTACTTTTGAAATTAGTGGAAGCATTGAGAATATACATATACATACTTCAAAGTCTTACCTAAATAAATCAAGAAAGCACACTACATTAACTTAGATGAAACAAATATTTTTATTATTATTTATAGCTACCAATACACTAATTCTCAAAATATAACAACCAAATTATGGGATTCTAAAGATAGGACACATGATTTTAATTTTTAATAATTGGTAAGAAATGAAAGAGATTAATTTACAAAATAATATATAAAAAAAGGACAGAACAGATATAGAACATTGCAAGGATCGTCTATAAAATGGTTTTGTTGTTATTCATAGTCAATACCTATTCTTCTAGTATAAGTAATACCGACAGTTGCAAATAGGACAAATTTCGATTAAAATATGTTTTTTTTATTATTACTATTTTTGTGAAGTTGTAGAGATTCAAATAAGGAAAAATATATATTCCGTAGATTTCTAATTGCGTATATCGCACGTAAGTACGTATGTATATGTACAGTCACCTGAAAGAAGTTGTAGAACGAGTTATATATAACTCTATAACTCTACAACTCTACAACTTATTAACACATACATGTAAGTATATATATATATATATATATATATATATATAAATATATAACTACAAACTAGAACAGAGATGTTTAGACTAATGTGAATGTAGAATATAAGATGTTTTACTAATTGTTTGCGGTATAAATTTCAAGCACTCTCTTCCGAGTATTTATATTAATTTCAGATCGAATACGATAATAATGTGAATAAATTGCGTTCTTATAAAATAATATAAACAAAGCTGCTATCGATTTTACAGTAAATAACGGTTTTCTATGAAATGTATAGAATTCAGCGTTACAATTTATAATAAATCTATGGATATACACCTGTGCCGCGATTCCAGACGTAGCTAAAGATATAAAAACTGTACAAAATAACTGTACTTAAATTGCGTATTATTTCATTTAGTGCATATGTACTATAACGGTGTGAATAGGGCAATAGTGAATCAACTAATAGGGCCAGAAAATCATTAGAAGTATCAGAAAAGTATTGTTGTATAAAAAGAAAGAAACAAGTCTGAATAGGTAGTTGCTCTGTGTCACATTCCCTCTAAGAAGTGTTATTGGCCGAGTCAATCTATGCACATTAGATTTCTAACGATAAACCGTTAACTAAGCAAAGAAATACCGTAGAAATACTTCGAAAATTCAGAGTGATCATTTGCTATGCTTTCATCTCTTTTAATAAATTCCAACTTTCTTCATAAGAACCAAGAACAATATTCTCAATTTGATAATGTCTACAAGGATATATTAGATTTTACATACAGTACATATCCAAGTTTACGCTGGTTAATTTTTGGGGTGTATTGTTACCGCCGCTGACATTGTATGTAAAACGTAAGTAAAATTCACTGCTGACATAAAAATATACAGGGTGTCCGCGATATACAAAGCATGCAGTTAAGGGATGATAGCTATAACGATTTAGAAACAAAAAAATATAATACACCATGGGTCTATCTGTAAGCGTAAACGAGAGAAAAACTTATTTCTAAAAAACCTTATTTGATCAAACTGTACAAGAAAACTTATCCATATTGCTTCTTAAATAACCAAAAAACCATATCAAAAATTTAGAGTTGAAAATAACTGAAAACAACGACGAAAACGAATTATTTAATACTTTGAAATTGAAGCGTGGTGTCATTTCTCTTACATCATACTGTACACATAGTCAATAGAAGCACATTTGCAACCTCTGCAACACATGTTTATACGACCTTGAACTACATTAGACCAGTGTATCGTACCATATCGTACGAAGTCCTACCTTTGCGTTTTTTTAAATAATGTTATGACAATAAAATCGATGTTATGTTTAAGTTAGAGTGAAAAGGGCGTGTTTAATAACAGCTTTCGATCGGTAAATGAAAATTTAAGTTTAGGAAAAGTCGCATTAAATGAAAACAATGTAATAATAGTACAATTATGCTAGGGCGCTTTAAGCTCTTTCGTAAAGGCTACTACAAAATTTAGTTCTTTCCTTTTATTTGGGATAAATTGGTGGTCCTAAAAAGGACCTTTTTGAGAGACAGGAGTAAATGTATTACAGGAAAGGCTGGATGCGCCCATTTGCAAAAACACACGCCTGTAATCGTCGGGTAAATCCTGCACTGATCTGCTGCCGCTGTACAGTATGCGTCGAAGTTTGTGACATGAGAAATATTTTTTTTCCTCGTTTACGCTTACAGATAGATCCAAGGTGTATTATATGTATATATGTTTTTGTTTCTAAATCGTTGTAGCTATCATCCCTTAAATGCATGCTTTGTATATCGCGGATACCCTTTATAAGCTTCGATCAACGTACGCAATAAGATTTATTTGTAATCACCAACATAAAAATCAAAAACTATAAATAATCTTATATGTTGTATGTTGGGTTGGACATTCATAAGTTAACGGCAATAAATAAGTAAAAATCTAAATATTATACAGTTAAATTCTACTAATATAAAGTTTATTTAATATTTTGTTTCCTCCATAGTGCACCACAGCACGTAGCCGTTGTGGAATGCTGTTCACTAATTTTTCTAAGAGACCACGTGGAAACAGCTTCCATTGGTTTCTGAGCTCAGTTAAAAACGTTTCACGCCTTTTTCTAGAAGTTTAGGGAAGGAATTTTATCATCAAGAACAGCCCAAAGATGTTCCATAGAGTTTAGGTCGGGTGACTGGGGGTGGCCGGTCTAACATTTGAACATTTGCATCGGTAAAGTATTGCATAGCAACCCTGCTTTTATGCTTAGGGTCGTTATCTTGCATGAAAATAAATTCTTTCGAGCCCATTTTATCGGAAACTATGCAACCTTGTAGATTTCTCTGTAGAAGCGTTACGTAAGCTATCCCATTCAACCTTCCCTCAATTGCTACTAAATTTCCTTTGCCAGAGAATCAAAGAAACTACCCCGTAACATTAGTCTACCTCCACCATGTTTTACTGTCCGCTGCAAGAACTGTTCTTGTAATTCCTCAGATCTACGGCGCCAGATTCCTTACATTTTTTCGGGCTTAAAATATCAAACTTGATTTCATCACTCCAAATAATTTTTGTCCAGAATTCATTTGGTTTGTTAATTTACTGTCCGAAAAGCCGTCAAGCTTTATTTTTCTTGCTAATGAAAGGTTGCTTCCAAAACTTTCTGTTGACAAAATTAGCTTCATGTAATTGTCGTCTAATTGTTCTCGTTCACATTGACAAATTCAGTGCATCCTTT
The DNA here is from genome assembly GCA_004785975.1 of Popillia japonica. Classification (NCBI taxonomy): domain Eukaryota; kingdom Metazoa; phylum Arthropoda; class Insecta; order Coleoptera; family Scarabaeidae; genus Popillia; species Popillia japonica. Next base: position 5,686 of record SMLS01061526.1, read on the forward strand.
ATTTTTCTTGACGTTACAGGCTGTTTTTGAGATTCTGTTGGAAGTTTTCTACATTCTGGTAACAAAAACCGCATTTATCAGATAATTCTCGGTACCTTAAGCCCGTTTGACGGTTTTTCACTATCATTTCCCCACTCTGTATATCTTTTCGTCTATAATTTGGTATCTAAGAAATAAAAACGTGGATAAGACAATTGTTGCTTCCGATAACGTCGGTTACCTTAGTTTTTGAAATCGTCACAAACAAATTCAGGAACGCGATACACATCAATCACCAACGCTAACTTGGAACTGTCCACTGCAAAATGGTACCGATTATATATAATTTTTTTTTTAATGAAAGATGTTTCATTTGAACAATTCTTATGCAGATAGTAACGGGCTTGCCCCAAATTTGACGAAGACTGTGAAGTTTTTGCGTAAGTCTATCATTTATCCATGTATCTACATTCAATTGATATACTCACCGTTAACTTGGATCTGTCCAGTACCTACCCTTACTGTATGGATGTATGTGCATATTTACATTATACACAAACTCTCAGTCAATACACCAACGCAGTAGTAGGTAGTATGCATGTACTATAACGCTTGCTATTAGATAGATTGTTTAATTCACACGCAACTAATAGTTTAATGTGTATTTAGATATAAGATATATCTATATATATATATATATATAGGGCGGAGACTTTAACTGGAACAAATTCGATAAAAAATCAGGTGACAATTTTTGCGAAAAATGCTTGGACACGTCGATTTTTATTTTTGAATATGGATTTTTTTTTGTGGTAAATTCATATATACAGGGTGACCCAAAAATAAGCTACGACCATCAACTTCATTTTTTCAATTGGAATGACCTATTTTTATTGTATTTTTGAATTCTTTATCGAAATCTAAGTATCTTTTATGTACTATATCCTATACCTAAACTCAACAATTATCGAGAAATTTACAATTTATAATAAAGACCATAAGTCAAGGAATTTTTTTCTATCGTACAAAACATCCCATTGTGGTTTTTTTTTTGATTATTGATATTTCTGATTACTGACTTGCCACCGTTAAGTCACACTTCAAATTGTATGTAATTAGTTTGACATAATCTATTACCTCCGTAGTTAGAATTTCTATTTTTTAAGTTTCATTTTAGTAAGCCATTTTGATATGAGAATTTTTTTTGATATTTGTCAAATAAATTAGTAACTACGGAGATAATAGATTATGTCAGTCATGTTAATATCAAACAGAAAAACTGTTTGATATCAATCTTAAACCTGCTCAATAATTCTATATAATTTTGTAAATAACAATCAGTATACAGTCCAGGCCCGTTTCTCAACGAAAAGCAGCCTAATAGAGTGTGAGTTGCTAGTTTCTCCCAACAACAATTAAACGGTTTGTTTTTGGATTGAGAATGTTATCAAGATCAGTTGAAATCGCAAGAAACGAGAAGACAAGGGCCACGTTTGGTGATAGAATGATCCAACTTAAAAGTAAAATTAAGCAAATTTCAGGTAACGACTAGGTTTGTAACGTTTCTATATGAATTAGTGAATATTTGATAGAAGTACTTTGTAGAATGGACAAGCAGTTACCAAAGAGGAATGATAGTTATCCATTTATCTTCCTATAGGGATCTAGTTTTTCCCTATACATATATAAAATAATATAGGTATAGGTATATATAATAAAACATGTTTACATTCATTGATCTTTTTTTATTCCATAACGTAAATAAGGTTGTAGGCAGTTATCGCATCTTTATATGTTTCTAAACATCTAGGAATGCGTTACTCGAACTTACAGTTCGTGAAAATATTTCGGAATATTCATGGTGGTCAATTTCAGTTAAAGTAGGTTAATGTAATAAATACACATACAAACCAGAATCCTATGTAGTTCGAATATTTTCCGTTAGTACAGAAAACAAAAAATGAAAATGTTTACAACTTACCCTTTTAAAACGATTGGCAAATACACCTGACGTTATATGTAACTGCACACAAACACTTTCTCTCTAGCTTTACCTTTCTGCGACCAAAACAGTTTTAGTTGTAGTATGAAAGAAACCATGTATGTATGTACATTAATCATGTTAGAAAAAAAATAAAAAAACACCATTAAGCAACTACACTATCCAGTGATACAAACAATATAAATTTTTGTTGAAATTATAAGTTCGTAGTTAGATAAAATTTATATCTATTTAAGAAATTTATTTTTGCCATCCTGCAAATTAGCCCTATTAGTATTAATTATTACAATGAGAATTTGGCATGAGAAAAATGGGGGTCAATGACATAAAAAAGACATGAGTTAAGGCGAATACAACTATATATACATACACGGAGAAAAAATTATAGTATTTATAAGTATAAATATACTGCATTTTAGTATAATTTATTGCTATATATAGGACAGCAACATAGCATACTAAATTTAACAATAAATTTATTCCTGGAAATTAAGTACCTATTATACTTCAATTTACTATATTTTATAGTAACTTTAAGTAAATTGCTTGTACTACAATTAGCAATAATTTGTACTAACAGATTTACAAAACCTTTTCACAAATACAAAGACCGCGTCATACTGCATCTCATTCTTTTTACGGACGAGCGCCTTAAACCTTCTCTCTCTCATTTCATTAGTGTTCCAACGTGCATAAATTGAAACTACCTTTATTTAAAAACCAATATAAATACTTTTAAAAACCAATGAACTAGTTTTGCTAGATGTTGTAAATTATTTTTATTTAAAAATTTCATCAAATGTAGCAAACCTTTTGTTTTAATCTTAAAACATTTCGTTTCAAGATTTTAGGAACAAAATTGTTGTTGGCCATTAAACACAGTGTTCGTAATTTTAATACAATTTATACTATTCATAAGTATAAATTTCTAAATAAAATGTTTTGCTGTCACATTTTTCTCAGTGTACATATGTATATGTATATATACATACATATGTATATAACTGTAAGGCATTATTAAAAAGCTGCTGTTACTGCAGCAAAACAAACACAAATTGCATCACGTAATTAGACAGTGCTAGAAATTTTATGAACCTAACATAAAATTATGAGCAACATGCGGATTGTCACGATATCCACTTAAATTATATAAAAAACACCGGCTAATTTTTAATATTTTTCGACATTGATAGTAAAATTTAAATATTCATGTAAGTTTGAAAAAAAAAGCCAAAAATTTGTAGACATATGAAATTTTCGATGTGTTATAGGGTAGTTAGATAAATGTAGTAATTAGATCATATTGACAAGTGTGAGTTTTACAGGATCTGTGAAGGTAGGTGTTGCATTTTCAAAATTTGTTGAGTAACATCAACGTTTTGTGCTGATAGAATAAGAATTTGCATTTTCGAAATACTCGCGTCAAAAACACTACGATCCAAATTCTCGCTATGACCGTGCCCTTGATATTTTATAATTTTACTACGATAGCGTTTTATTTTTGCTTTGTCCCCTAAAAAAATGTCCTATTACTGATGAAGTATTTTGATTATTCAAAACTTACCGATGTTTTCATTTAAAGTTATAGGAAGGTAACCTCCACATTTTAAAAGGCACAACTTGCAGCTTGCTTGAAGGTTGGTAACGATATACGCGAACGCACAGTAATACTGAAAATACTAAAGAAAATAACTAGATATTCTAACTTGTATAGATATTAAAACTTGAAATTGAACATGAAACAGTAATTGCAAATTTGTATACATTCTGTATACTAATAGATTTTCATTTTCTGAAATGTTTGACAGCTACACAATGTTGAAAATGCTTGTATTTCAGTAAGAAATTTCAAGCAAGTTCTAAATATCATCATCAGTGAGGGTCACACGCCTACTTGAGCTAGCACAACAAAAAAACAGTATAACCGACTTGTAGCACTTTTTTGCAACTGTCAACACAGATATGTCCTACAATTATTTTCTTCAATCAAGTGTACCTACCGGCTATTCCAGATATCTGTCCGATCTTTTCATGTTTAGGTGATAAAATGTGTCAATCTAATGTGCAAGATACTATGTAATATGTTTGCGACGAATGAGAGATTGAAAATCTTATAAAACTTGAAGCTAGCAGCGAGATAAAAGAAGAAATTACATGCATGACGTTCACAAGTTTTAATTTGATGATATTTAACCGTATGACAATACAAACTTGAATATAATTTGTCCAATTATTGGTAATATACATTTTGAATATCTAGTCACAATATCTTAACTAACCAATGGCTTTGTAATTTACAATTATTTAAAATCACTACAAAATAAACTCTTGTATAAAGTATGAGACATTAGAGTATCGTCTGTTGTAGTACAACATTGGACGGCATCATCGCAATAAATTAATTCATTGAAGTAGATAGGAAAACTCAGACGAGTAAAATGAGACACACCAAAACAGATATAGAACAAAATGAATTGAGAAATGTTATCTAAAGAGCTACAGGTGTAAACATTATTCGTTCACAAGCTCCACTATTCAATAGAAGGTACATCTAAAAATATTTCTGTTGGTTGGAGAAAAGTAGAAAAAGTATAAAATTGGTAGAACTAAATAAATTACAAATGAGCTTGCCCGCATATAAGCCAGTGAATACTCACAGCAAAGGAAACATGGCAGCACTTGTATAGTAGCAATATATCATTAGGTCGGTATGTGCCTGTAAATTAAAAAGTAGGGAAACATTTTTGTAAATTAATTTAAGTAGATTTTCAAATTGTAAGTTTTGAAATGCTGTGCCTCAATTTTTAAGCAGTTTATTTACGAAATTAAACGCAATCAGAAATAAATAAGGTACACTACAGTTATGAACACTAAAGTCTAGTATGCTGCACCGATAAGTATTGGATAATTCATTTTTATAGTGCAAGAAAATTTTAAGATTAAAAAATTGTTTAAATATTTCCGTTACGATGGTCCCCCACAAGTTCAATCCGATTCACATCCGATATATGTATTAGAGCAGGCCAATCTAAAAATGAAATCCCAAAGTCATTGAGATATTCCTGCACAATTATTGAGGCATGACGCCGTACATCAAAATGCATTAACAAGACCTGAAGTGTCTGCTATATACTTTCGGCTAGTTATTTTACTTTTGTTTACTTTCCTAACTATTATGTTTTCTCTTTTCGCTGAACATCTTCAGTTTAGAAATACCTCTTTGTGCTTTATACGATATTCTTTTATGGAGTATATTTACAGTTCTATCCTAGAATTAGAATCTGAGTTGAAGGTGATGTTGCACTGGGACCCAATGATCTATTGTGCCCTCCTACATGAGCTATAAGTTATTGGTATTTACCCACATCTATAGCTCCCCCACCAGTCTAAGGGCTTTAATAAACTGCAATAGCTGTGCTGGTTTCAAAGAGGATATGTCACCCTGGTCAATGACATATTTACC
>SMLS01061531.1:0-11846 GCA_004785975.1 Popillia japonica
TAAACGAGCTCTCACCACGATAAAAGAACTAATTTTCAATCATATTTCTTAAAAATTAGATTAAAATTTTACTAAAATCAGATTTATGAGCCATCGAGAAAAATTTGTCCTGTCACTTTGACGTTTAACGCAATTTATGGAGGTTATAATGAATCTAAGCAATATTATCCCGTTATACATCTTTAAAATCATCCTTTAAGTCTCAATTCGAATAAACGAGCTCTCACCACGATAAAAGAACTAATTTTCAATCATATTTCTTAAAAATTAGATTAAAATTATGCTAAAATCAGATTTATGGGCTGACAAGAAAAATTTGTCCTGTCACTTTGACGTTTAACGCAATTTATGGAGGTTATAATGAAGTTAAGCAATATTATCCCGTTATACATCCTTAAAATCATCCTTTAAGGTCTCAATTCGATTAAAGGAGCTCTCACCACGATAAAAGAACTAATTTTCAACCAAATTTCTTAAAAATTAGATTAAAATTTTGCTAAAATCAGATTTATGAGCTGTCAAGAAAAAGATGTCCTGTCACTTTGACGTTTAACGCAATTTATGGAGGTTATAATGAAGCTATTTCGACGTGCAAAACTGTTAAAATAAATAAAAACAAGTACTCACCATGCAGTTCTTGGTATGTACCAGCTTGTCCTCCCAACTCGTTCGGTAACGCTTCTTTAGGGACGTACTCGTACAAAGTTTCCAATTTCGAATGCGTATGTATCTGGAACAATCTCAGATTAATTCGATTTTAAATTTTCCAACAGGAAATCTCCTCACCAAACTAGCCATTTCCTTCTTTAAGAACGGTTTTATCATCGCCAGCAATTTATCAGCTACAGGCGAGATATTTATGTAATGCATCGCTTTAAGTCTCACCGGCAGAGCTTCCTAAATCAAAAAAATTAACCCCACAATTTTTTTTATATCGATTTCCCCCGCGGAAAGCAGACCTGCACATAATAAGTGTGTCTTTTGAGATCCATCAGGTTAATCCTCAATAAATGCCCGAACGTGCACCCCTCCATATCCATAATGGCGACTTGGCCGTCAGAAAGGCCGAGCTTCCTGAACAAACATGCGACCGTCATGTCGAAATATTTTATCTGTCGTAAGGCGTCGAAATGATCCAAACTGAAATCGATTAATCTGCTGTAAACGATTAGGTGGTTGTGTTTAGTCCTGATGGGCAAATCTGTTATTAATCTAAACAAAAATTGTATTATGTTAGATAATTTGAATCCTGTATATACGTAGATGTGGTAATATTCACCCTAGTTTGATAGTGTGCCTCATCGGTTCCGAATTGATGTCTCGGTTTTGGGAAAACTCCAACCAACTTCCTCTTAAGGTGAAGTAATTTTCGATGTACGTTTTGGCCGATTCGATTTTGTAGTAGCTTGCGTGTAGGAAGAAGATTATTTTCAACTCTGTAAAATATACAATTTTAAATTTCTGAACGCACCCTTAATAATTTTGGTAACTGTCATAAATGACAGCAAATCTTGTAATGTCAATGTCAATTAAAATTAAATTAATCAAAATATATGCATACATACCACTTATTTTTGGTAAATGATATTGCTTCCTCATCCATTCCTGTAAAGCCTGCACATCCTCCTTCTTCAAATCTTTATAATCCTCGTATGCTTGCTCTGCAGTGTAAACTTTCATTTTTGTTAAATAAGTTATTAAAGTTATATAAAATGTATCTACTACGATATTCTATATTCTAATACGATTCTTAAACGATTACTAATCACCACTGTAATAAAATTTCTCTAGAATTAGCACCGTTCAACACTTGTTATTGTACTGGGAATTACCACAAAACAACTTACGAAAATATTTTTATTTGTTTTTTATTTAATAGTTACAACTGGCTACAACTATGCACCGATCTTTGGATACCTGCGTAAATTATGCTTGCAATCGCATACGATAATAAAATATTTTTATTTTTAAATGGTAATGTTATACATCGAGGTAAGCCACTCTTAAAAATCGACCTTGAAACCATATAGGTACCTAGTTCGATCTGTGTATTCTACCTGAGAACGGCGGTCATTATTGTTGCTATATAGCAGTTTGAAGGTTCCTTGTATAGGTGCAATTATAGATATTATATTTTTAATTGCGTATTCAATTTTGCCGAGTCATATCGATGTAATATCGTTACGCAGTAACCCACAAATGAAGATTGTTATGAATACTTTCCGCTGGAAATTTTTATGCAATAACAACAGTAAATAGATCTATCTTGCTTGACATTGACATTTTACGTAAATATCTTGACGTTAGCAGCCTTCAGAACTTGACGACCCTCGCGTATGCATATAGGTATATTCTTGACTAGCATTACTGTCAAATTTGACAGCCACGGCGTTTGGATCGACATTAATGTCAAATATGACGTAAATAATTTGACGTTTGGCTGTCCTCGCTTCGCTTGATGTCTGTCAGCCTTCAAGTTATGACAGCTCTCGCTTAGATCGACACTAATGTCAAATATGACGTAAATAATTTGACGTTTGGCTGTCCTCGCTTTGCTTGACGTCTGTCAGCCTTCAAGTTATGACAGCCTTCGTCTGGATCGACATTAATGTCAAATATGACGTAAATAATTTGACGTTTGGCTGTCCTCGCTTCGCTTGACGTCTGTCAGCCTTCAAGTTATGACAGCTCTCGCGTAGATCGATGACGTAAATAATTTGACGTTTGACAGCCTTAGCTTGACATTTAAACGTTTAGCAGCATTTAAGTTATGACGGTCTCCGCTTCGCTCCACGGGGAATCTAGATTGACATTACTGTCAAATATCAAATATGATGTAAATAATTTGACGTTTGGCTGCCCTAGCTTGACTCAGTTGCTAAAGCGTAGATTTTTGATTGACATTAACGTCAAAATTGACGTAAATAATTCAACTTTTGGCAGCCCTCGCTTCGCTCGGTTTGCTAATGCTTATGTTCGTTAGTGACATTGACGTTTAACAGCCTTTAAGTTATGACAGCCACCGCTTCGCTTCACGATGAATCTAGATTGACATTAATGTCAAATATGATGTAAATAATTTGACGTTTGGCAGCCCTAGCTTGACTCAGTCGCTAAAGCGTAGATTTTTGATTGACATTAACGTCAAAATTGACGTAAATACTTCAACATTTGGCAGCCCTCGCTTCGCTCGGTTTGCTAATGCTTATGTTCATTATTGACATTGACGTATAGCGGCCTTTAAGTTATGACAGCCACCGCTTCGCTCTACGATGAATCTAGATTGACATTAATGTCAAATATGATGTAAATAATTTGACGTTTGACAGCCCTAGCTTGACTCAGGTTGCTAAAGCGTAGATTTTTGATTGACATTAACGTCAAAATTGACGTAAATACTTCAACGTTTGACAGCCCTCGCTTCGCTTGCTTTGCTAAAGTTTAGGTTCGTCAGTGACATTGACGTTTAGCAGTATTTAAGTTATGACAGCTCCCGCTTCGCTCCACGGGGAATCTAGATTGACATTACTGTCAAATATCAAATATGATGTAAATAATTTGACGTTTGGCAGCCCGAGCTTGACTTTAAAGCGTACATTTTTGATTGACATTAACGTCAAAATTGACGTAAATAATTTGACATTTGATAGCCCTCTCTTCGGCCAGGTTGCTGAAGCATAGGTTCGTTATTGACATATATAGACGTTTTAGAAGCTCAACTCGGGTTGCTAAAGCGTAGAATCTCGATTGACATGAATGTCACAATTGTCGTAAATAATTTGACGTTTGGCAGACCTCGCTTTGCTTGGGCTGGCAAAGCGTAGGTTTTTGACTGACATTAATGTCAAAATTCACCTAAATAATCGCTAAAAGATAAGTTCTTTGCTAGAATTGGTATTTAGCAGCCTTTAAATTATGTCTTAAAGCTGCTTGCAAAAGTCTCAAAGCTTGGGTTAGGTACTGATTGACATTAATGTCAAAATCGACGTAATTAAATAATTTGACGTTTGGCTGCCCTCGCTTCGCTCGGGTTCCTATAGCACAGATTCTTTACTGATATTGACATTTAGCTACTGGGATAGCTAAAAAAAAGATTAATGTCAAAATTGACGTAAATGATTTGACATTTGCTAGCCCTCGCTTTGCTCGTGTTCCTATAAAGCATAAATTCTTTACTGATACTGACGTTTAGCAGCCTTCAAGTTGTGGCAGCCCTTGCTTCGCTGAGTCAAGTTCTTGATTGACATTAATGTCAAAATTGACGTAAAATAATTTGACACTTGCCATTCCTAGTTTTGTTCGTGTTCCTAAAGCATAGATTCTTTACTGATATTGAGGTTTAGCAGCCTTCAAGTAACGTCAGCCCTCGCTTCGCTAGGGTTGCTAAAGCGTAGAATTTCGATTGACCTTAATGTCAGATTTGACGTAAATCATTTGACGTTTAACAGCACTCAAATGATCCTTGTGGCTCGAGTAGATATGACATAAATTCTGAAGTGACATTTATGTCACATTTGACGTTTCTCGAGAAAATATGGAAGCTTTGACAGATATTGAGTGACGTTCATGTCAAATTGGACATTTCTCGCTAAAATAAGGAAAATTTGCACATTTTCTAAAAAATATATTTATGAAATGCATCACGAAGATTAAAAAAAAAACATAAAGAATAACAGCAGCAATATAATTAGTAGTACAAAAATAATTGAGGTTATACTATGATGTGTTTCACGTAGCTTGAGTGTCCTGCCAACCGCCCAGTTAGAAACCTCTAATGAAAATCGATTTCTATATACAGATGTGGTCAAAATAAAACAACCTAAACCTAATCTACGCTTATCCTCCTAAAACTTCCTTCACTCCCGAATATCTCGCTGATCTTCTTCGTATTACCCAACCGTTTTGAGTCGTCGGCGATTTGCTTCTCCTCCTCCAAGAAATAGGAGGCGTTGTCCTCGAACTCCCGCCTTTGCTCGGCTGGAAAATCCAAGATGATTAATCTATTAAAAATTTTGGACAATCTTACCCATAATCTCCCGAATGCTTCCACCTGATCCGCCGTATTCTTTGGCTAGAGCCTGTTTGGGCATGAAATCGTAGAGTCCGTCGATGGAACCGTGGATGTGCAGCTAAATTTTGATCCACAAAAAATTTTTTTATTAATTTATTTAATTCTGATCTAAGAGACTTACCATTTCGACGATATCATGTCTGAGGAAGGGTTTGACCAAATTGATTAGGGTTTGCGAGATGGCTGATACATTTAATAGATGGATCTCCTTAACTCGGACAGGCATGGCTTCCTAAAACCAAAATTAAAGAAGAAAATTAGATGTTTAATTTAAGACATTTTCGGATTAGATTGACGTACCTGCAGGAAATAGACGTACTTCCTAGCGGAATTGACGTTAATTTTGGCGATATGCGCGAACGTGGTACCGTTCAAATCGATGACCAAAACATGACCTTGACACACACCGATCTGCCTCAAGACTAGCGACACGACCATATCGAAATATTTAATCAGATCGTTGCAATTGAAATAATCGGGATTGGGATCAACTAGTTTTGCAAACAGAACGCTATAGCCTTGCAAACTGGGTTTGGGCAACAAATACGCTAAACCGCACTTCATCAGAGTCCCCACCGATGATAAACTGCGATTGGCGAAAAATTCAGGGCAATGTGATCTTATACTGTAATGATTTTCGATTGAGGTTTTAGCGATTTCCATCCTATAGTAGCAGCTTTGTAGGAATAGGATCACTTTGTATTCTGGAATTGGAAATTTTTATTAAATAAGTTGTTTCTAAACAAGAAAAATATTTACCGCTGATTTTGGGGAGGTGCTGCTGCTTCTCTAACCAATCCAGTAGGACCTTAACGTCCTCCTTTCTAATTTGAGGATCCTTCGTGTATTGGGCCGCGGTCTCCGCGTATTTTGGCGTCATCCTAGAAGAAATCTTCAAACAATATTAAAAAAAACATACTTGCAACATATGCGCCTAATATCCCCCCAATTATGATAAGAATAATAATAAATAATTGATCACACAACGATAATATATTTTATGACACAAATTTACTTACATAACAATAAAATCGATTAGGCTTTTAAATAAACAAAGAATACATCATCAAACCAACATATCTGATATAAACTTTCTACATAAATATGTACTATACAACAACGAGCCGAATATCAGCTGATTCGTCAGCATTAAATTGAAATTATAAAATATTGGGTATTGTTTTGAGTTCCCCCGGAATACGAAAATTTGAAATTCATATTGCGTGACATTCGTTTCACTTTTGTTGTATTAAACATGTTAAAAAGGCTCGATGAATACGAACAAAACCAACATTATTAAACATATTTATGGTATTAGTATTAGTCAGGATGTGTTTGTTTTTTTTTTCTGCTTAATACATATTCATAATTTCTTCAATGTAGGTACGATAGATATTAGCACATCTAATTCGATAAAATTGATTACTGTAGTAATTATTACTTGTATGCTTATTTTTTTATTCCCGCTTGGGTATCAAGTTATTGTTTAGCCTGGATTAAGCTTGTGATCATATCGATAAATAAGCTTCTCGGATTAATAAACATAATAAGGTTTCGTTTTACGATAATTTCTTCTAAATAGGTCTCGATTTGCGTCAAATTTGACTTTTCTCGATAAAAATTAAAGAAACTAGACAGCCGTCATGTTCGCATTTTTTTGACAATTCTTTCTTCTTGTAACACACAATATCCTTTTTAATTGACGTTGCCATCATGAATGATATTGACGTTTAGCAGTTTGACATTACGTCAAATTTGACGGTTAGTACGCGTAGATTGTTGATTGAAATTTATGTCATCTTTGACGTTTAATAACCTTCAAGTTTTGGCAGCCCTCGCTTCGCTCGGGTTGCTGAGGCGTACCCAAGTCTTTGATTAACGTTGATGGGTAATTTGACGTAAATATTTTGAAGGCGTAGGTTCTTGGTTAATATTTATGTCACATTTGACGTTTAGCAATCTTTTAAGCTTTGCCAGCCCTGTTTGTCGCTTAATCTTCAATCTAACATCTATTTTGACTGCCCTCGCTTCGCTCGGGTTGCTAAAGCGCAATTTCTAAACTGTCATTTGATGTCTTTTTCCATAAAATGTGTCATTTGACCGACATGTTTGCTTATTTTGACATTTAACATGATTTCTGTTTTTTAATCTTTAATTTGACATCTGTTTTGGATGCCCTCGCTTCGCTCGGGTTGCTAAAGCCTAAGTTCTTGATTGACATTTACGTCATTTTTGACGTTTTTCGCTAAAATAAGTCACTCGACCAGTATGTTTGTATATTTTGACATTTACCACAATTTTTGTCGTTAAAATCCTTAATCTAACATCTATTTTGACTGCCCTCGCTTCGCTCGGGTTGCTAAAGCGCAGTTTCTTAACTGTCATTTGACGTTTTTTCCATAAAATGTGTCATTTGACCGCCATGTTTGCTTATTTTGACATTTAACACAATTTTTGTCTTTTAATCTTTAATTTGACATCTATTTTGGTTGCCCTCGCTTCGCTCAGGTGCTCAGATTGCTAAAGCCTAAGTTTTTGATTGACATTTACATCATATTTGACGTTTTCAACTAAAATACGTCAGTCGGCCACCATGTTAGTATATTTTGACATTTAACATATTTTTTGTCTTTTAATCTTTAAATTGACATCTATTTTGGTTGGCCTCGCTTCGCGCGGGTTGCTAAAGCCTAAGTTCTTGATTAACATTTACGTCATATTTGACGTTTTTCACTAAAATACGTCACCCGACCACCATGTTAGTATATTTTGACATTTAACATGATTTTTAACTTTTAATCTTTAATTTGGCATCTATTTTGGTTGCCCTCGCTTCGCTCGAGTTGCTAAAACGTAATTTCTTAATTGACACTTACATGACATTTGACATTTTTCGATAAAATCTGCCTATAAAACACTGTTTGCATTTTTTTGACATTTAATATAATTTTTGTCGTTAAAATCCTTAATCTAACATATATTTTGACTGTCCTCGCTTCGCTCGGGTTCCTAAACTCTAAGTTATTGATTGACATTTACGTCATATTTGACGTTTTTCGCTAAAATAAGTCACTCGACCACTATGTTTGTATATTTTGACATTTACCGCAATTTTTGTCGTTAAAATCCTTAATCTAACATCTATTTTGACTGCCCTCGCTTCGCTCGGGTTGCTAAAGCGCAGTTTCTTAACTGTCATTTGACGTTTTTTCCAGAAAATGTGTCATTTGACCGCCATGTTTGCTTTAATCTTTAATTTAACATCTATTTTGGCTGCCCTCGCTTCGCTCGAGTTGCTAAACCCTAACTTCTTGATTGACATTTACGTCATATTTGACGTTTTTCACTAAAATACGTCACTCGACCACTATTTTTGTATATTTTGACATTTACCACAATTTTTGACGTTAAAATCCTTAATCTAATATCTATTTTGACTGCCCTCGCTTCGCTCGAGTTGCTAAAGCGCAGTTTCTTAACTGTCATTTGACGTTTTTTTCCATAAAATGTGTCAATTGACCAATATGTTTGCTTATTTTGACATTTAACGTAATTTTTGCCTATTAATCTTTAATTTAACATCTATTTTGGCTGCCCTCGCGTCGCTCGGGTTGCTAAAATGTAATTTTTAATTGACATTTACGTTACATTTGACGTTTTTCGATAAAATCCGTCATTCAAACACTATGTTTGCATTTTTTGACATTTAATACAATTTTTATCTGTCATTCTTTAATCTAACATCTATTTTGGCTGCCCTCGCTTCGCTCGGGTGGCTAACGCGTGATTTCTTAACTGACATTTATGTGACATTTGACGTTTATTACAATAAAAAACGTCATGTTAGCATATTTTGACATTTCACATTACATTTTTTGTTTAATCTTCAATCTAACATCTATTTTGGCTGCTTTCGCTTCGCTCAGGATACCAAAGCGTAAATTCTCGACTGATATTTACGTCACAATTACCGTTTTTTTCAATAAAATACGTTCCCGGACAATAATATTTGCACATCACGTTTGACAATCGAACTGATTTGACAGATTTTGATTGACATGATATTTACGTCAAATTTGACGTTTCTCTCTATATGATAACCTCAAAAACTAATTTTGATACATTTTTTAAAAATAATCTATTAGCACGAAACTCGGTAGGAAATTAGTAGTGATAGGAAGTTTAGCATCATTAAAAGTAAATTTATATAATGCTACAGAAACATAATAGAATTATTCGTGCAAGGTTAAAATATGTAACATACTTTATTACATCAATCATTTTAAATACACAATTCGATTAATTATATGAAATTACCCATTCAGAATTTAGTATATAAATCCCGAAAATTGTCAAAATATTTCCATAGATACCTACTTAGGTAAAAATGAAAATTTTCAAAGCATTATTCACCATTTTGGCTTTATTTCTAGTGGCAGTAAGTATGTGTTTATTAATTTGAAATTTATTTTATATAAATTATTAAATAGCTAACTGGTACTTCGGCCCAAGGGCCCCCTTGCGGGCCTCCACCTGATGGCCCACCACCAGATGGCCCCCCACCAGATGGCCCTCCACCTTCATGCCCACCAAGTATGATTAATATTTAATTATAAATCGTTTTATTATTTTTTTAAATTCTTTATTAGGTACCACAGCTAGTTCTGGATAATTTCCTGGTGTATTTCAATCTAATTTGACATGTATAATGAAAAAATGAAATAAAATTTATTGAATTATATATTTTTTTCTATTTAGTTAAGAATTACGTAATAATATGCAATTTTTTCAATGATTTTGACCTTATTTTACAATAAAAATCGAACAATAAAATCTGCTTCCTGTTAGGTTTGAACCACCTATATAATGTGAGGGTAATCGTATAAAAATTCATTACATCAGTGTAAAAATCGTTTTTAACAGGTGCAAACATTGAAGAAAAAATGAAACTCATCTTTTCTGCGGTTCTTATAGTTTTGTGTGCTATTTTGGTAAGTGTGCATACAAAAAAATATATATTTCCTATTTTAATTGATTCAATTTGGTAGGCAAACACTATAGCTACACCAATCGGGGAGAATCATGCTGCACCAAACAGTGGTTTGGCGCACGCTTTGGGTTTACATAAGGGGATCCACGGGAAAGGCGTAGCTTGCAACGGTTTCCCTGGAAATAACAACAACAATAATCCCCCAACTGCGGCCCCCTCCACAACAAGTAAGTGTATTAATTTATTTTTTGTGGTCCTAATTTTTTATGTAATTCTCTTTTTTAGCTGCAGCATCTGGTTGAGTACAATGGCGAAATTGTGTTATACATAATACTTATTTGAATTTAATAAATATCTAACAAAAACGTTGCCTTTTAATGATTCCGACCTTACTTATTCTATTTCGATACATATATAAAAACATACAAAGTTGATTTAGTTCAGATCGTAAAAACATGAAGCTCTGCTTGTCAATAATTTACTTACTAACTCTAATCTTTACAACGTTAGTATGTGGAGATCAGATTTTGGGTTTGCACAAATCTCATCGTGGCGGAAGAGGCGGTTGTAGAGACCGTAGCACCACCACTACCACCACCACGATCGTTGCACCAACCGCAAGACCACCAACCACCAGTAAGTCCCAATTTTATTACTATATAGTCTATAATCACATATAATAGCTATATGACGTGTTTAAGACGTAATCTACACCCTTTATAACGTCCTAAGGGAGAAATGACCGAAATTAGACGTCAAAATCACGTCAGTTTTGCTTCTTTGGAAGAATTAGGATAGAAACACTTTTATAAATTAAAAAAATAAAAACTATCATTGAAAACTAAAGTAAAACTATCAAAAAAATATCAGTGATCAAGTTTTTTAGGGTGGGGGTGGAAAGGGAGGGGGTGGCAAAACAATTTATAATAACCGATAAAATAAATTGCGCTCAAAATGTGGAAAATTCCTTTAAAAAAGTAAGAATATAACGTTGTAGACGAAAAAGTACCAAAAAATGACGTCAAAATTAAGCCAAGCTACTAACTTGATTTCGTAGAATAGCTTTCAAATTTTAAAAAACTTAGTATAATGCACGAAAAAATATATAAATGTGCATACAAACTAAGTAGCATGTGTATCTGTTATCGTAGAGTAAAAATGACCAAAAAAAGACGTTAAAATTTGGTTAGCTAGTTAGTTGTAGCCGATAAAAATAAAAGTAAATTGGAAAAAGGCAAAGAAATGAACAAAGTTATACGCGGAATCTTAAAATCCCTGAAAGAAATAGGATTATAACGTTCTAGACGAAAAATTACCAAAAAATGACGTCGAAATTAAGCCAATCTACAAGCCTAATTTCGTAGAATAGATTGGAATGTTAAAAAACCTAGTATAATGCACGAAAAAATATATAAATCTACATACAATCTAAGTAGGATGTGTATCTGTTATCGTAGAGTAAAAATGACCAAAAAAAGACGTTAAAATTTGGTTAACTAGTTAGTTGTAGCCGATAAAAATAAAAGTAAATTGGAAAAAGTCAAAGAAATAAACAAAATTATACGCGGAATCTAAAAAACCCTGAAAGAAATAGGATTATAACGTTCTAGACGAAAAATTACCAAAAAATGACGTCGAAATTAAGCCAATTCACAAGCCTGATTTCGTAGAATAGCTTTCAAATTTAAAAAAACTTAGTATAATGCACAAAAAAAAATTATAAATGTGCATACAATCTAAGTAGGATGTATATTTGTCATCGTAGAGTAACAATGACCAAAAAAA
>ML217616.1:971-40764 GCA_004785975.1 Popillia japonica
GGAACAAGTACGGGACAAATTGCCCGAGAGTTAAATGTGAGCCATTGCACAGTATTTAGAATTTTAAAAGAACACATGCTGTATCCCTACCATATACAACGAGTCCAAGCGCGCTTACCTCGAGATTTTCTACCTCGTTTAATTTTTTGTCAATGAATAATTCAAATGATCACACAAGCTCCGCAGTTCTTATCTCGAATTTTGTTTACTGATAAGGCAAGCTTTTCTCGGGAATCTGTCAGAAATTTCCATAATAATCACATATGGGCGGATGAAAACCCACACGAAATTCCTGAATCTAAATTTCAACATCAATTTTCATTCAATGTGTGGCTTGGTGTTTATTGATGATTATTTAATCGGGCCATATTTTCTCCCAATAAGATTAAATGGAGACGCATACTGCCATTTCCTTGAAGAAGAGTTACCCCAAATTTTTGATGATGTTCATGTGCAAATTAGGCAAGAACTATGGTTCATGCATGATGGCGCTCCAGACCACTTTAGTAATAACACTCATCACAACTTAGAAGTTTATGCTAATCGCTGGATAGGACGAAGAGGCACCGGCCCGATCCCCAGATTTGAATCCATTGGAGTTTTGCATTTGGGGTTTTCTTAAAACCCTGGTTTATTCCACTCCGATTGAAAATATCAATGATTTAAGGGATCGTATCATCGTAGCATGTGAGACTATTCGAAATACACTAGGATTATTTCAGAGAATACGGAATTCAATGAGACGAAGAGTAGAGTCCTGCATTTTGGTCCCTAAGTGGATATATTAAATAGAAACATTTTTTTTAACCTAATTTTAAAGGGTTGTAACTTGGAGGGAAAAGGGTGTCCAATAAAACCCTTTGAAATCTTTCGTATCAATTCAGAAACAGCCCTGTATATACGATATTTTACTTGCGGTGTTGCATAAAGGGGTTTTGCCAAGTCTATCAACAATCTTGCATAATCAACAGAAAGTACTGCTTTGAGAAGAGAATCGAGTGTAAGAAGAAAAAAACAAATCCTCAGTTGGCTAGGGTTTCGTACACGAATGACCTAAACTCCAAAATGCTCTTATCTTAATTGATCTTCCTAAAATATTTTTTCAAACAGGGTATTTCTCTCTCATCAATGACATTAAAATAATTGGCACGAATTGCTGCCATAGTCATGCAGTTGGATATCCGGAATACCATGGAATGTCTCAGATCAGGAAGATTTTCCCAGAGGGTTGCTCTGAATTTCTGCTCCCTCTCCTTGATTTCTCCTTCATAAGGTGCTCATCTCTATTCCGCAAAACGGTCACACAAACGATGGCGATGGCGGCCCTCTTTCCTAATAAATTAGCTTTCCCATTGGCACCGATTCCAGTGTGTTTTGGTACCCAGTATAGTGCAACTCAATTCTCTCTGCCTAGATTATTTAATTTCCTTAAGCATTCCCAGACTAATTTCGATCTCATGGTGTTAGAACATAGCGCCACCATGGCCGCTTGACTGTTGGAGAAAATAGCAAAGCTTCGCTTCCGATAGTTCCTGTCAAGATTTAGTCGAGCACATCTTCCAATAGCATTGATCTCTGCTTGTAAGACACTGGGGTAAGTTTCCATTAGCTCTGAGTATTTGACTCCTGGCCCTAATACTCATGCATCTGTTCCCTTACCAGTTTTGGAACCACCCGTATACCATTTAATGGTATTTTCCTTTGGGTAGTAGGTGGATCGTTCTTCTTCCCATTCTCTCCCGCTGCTTAGCTTCATAAGGAAGTTCTTTTCGAAGCTATATCTCCTAACCATTTCGTCCGGCAATAGACTGAAAAGTGCGGAGAGCCCCACCAGAGATGACCCACCAGAGATGACCCAGCTGTCTAACATGGGGTCTGACCTCCATCAGTGGTCGCTCTAGTTAGTCGGCAGAATGACCTATAGGCAACATTCTCCACTACTATGTAGGGGCGTGAGATCTAAAACGACCTCCAAGGCCGCGGTTGGGCATGTTCTCATGGCACCAGTAATGCATACACATGCCAACCGTTGCAGCTTATTAAGAATATTCTTGACTATTATTGGGATGGTATTTGACTTCTATTTTACGTTCGATTACTGTTGGATCCAGTACTCATTCGACATTGGCCATGATCCTTCCATGGGCTATTGAGGTCTGTCATTCACCGAACACATACGGAATTCGTTTTAACCTAAAAAGCATAAGAATTTGATAGGAACATCCAATTTCGTTTGCTTGAGCAAATTCCATGACTGTGACGTAACTGTGATTGTTGTTAAAATTAAAGACATGCTAATTTTTGAGGCTATATTTGTTATGTTCCTATTGAAGGATTTTAAATCGTTTAAAATGTTTTTCAATTGCAAACTTAAGTTTTTAAAGAAGAAAAAATACTGTCCCACATTAATCAGAACAAGTTTTATGAGTGACTGTTTCCGTTCTAGAGAACTCATTGTCCAATAGGGTCCAACTCATTTTTTTGTCTTTACAACTGCTTAATTTAATTTTGAAAATTGTGCAACTGATTGAAGTTCTGGTAGAGGCTTTACTTCATCTGTCCCAATTTGTTTGCCACGATTCATTTTCAAGATTTGCTTTGGAACTGTTTCACTTCTAATCTAATCTACGTATTTCATGCCACTGTGTTCTTAATGTATACAGCAGTTTTACCACCTGGATGTTGTTCAAAATGTTTTGTGAGTAAAATGGTGATAAAGTGTTCTTTTGCGACAGAAACTTTTTTGGGGGTTAATTTCTCGAGAACTTCAAGATTTTTCGGCATATTTTCTTGAGGATCGCAAAAAACATTAACATTTATGTAGTAGTCAGTAGTGTTGAGTCAGATTAAACTTTCTAGCTTTATATTGGGACTCTTGTCTGTAAATATAACTATATTTTTTGTAGGAGATTTTCAGTTTTTCTGCAGTTGTTTTCTGAAATTTTGCACAGTTTTTCGCCAATTACCAACTGACAATTTTGTTCAAAATATATTTATTCATTCCAACGATATTATCTTGCGGAATGCAACAATGCTAACACAAGATTTTGTCTAGAATTGTTTGTGGGCTAAATTGACTTGAATTCTGGCTTTGTAGAATCTGATCCAGGTCTGGAAATGTTTCCAGCAATTCGAAAATGTTTCTTTGCGATTGAATTCTTTTTACGTATTTCCTTCTTTCAGGAAATCAATATTTCTGGCCATACATGTGCTTACACATGTAAGTATATCTTGGGGATGCAAAGTTAGTAGCATTTAGCAGTTGCCGGGTGTGGGTACCAATTACCACTTGACGATTTTGTACAGAGCTGTTTGCTGGTCAAAAGAACATAAATCTGCTGTTCTATCACTTGGTAATAATTTTTTGGAATTATTCTCATAAATTCTATACATTAATCGGTTCAGAAGACTTGAAAAATGTTCCTTTGGAATTTAGCACTTGGGGGGTTTACTTTTCTCCAGGAATCTAAGATTTTCCTCTATATCCTCTTGAAGGGTGCGAAAGATGTAACATTTAGTTGTTGCAAAGGCTGAGTGCAGTTAGAAGATGTATGTATAGCTATAGTATTAGCTGGTAAAAAATGTGCCACCAAGTTATTGCTCATCAACGCGTCTTGGACAGAAGGGTTGAGTTCTTTGATTTTGGGCAAAAAAATATGGAAAAACAAAAGGACTCACTGCGAAAATTGGCACGTGCTGGGGCTTATTTTTCTCCTGGAATCTAAGATTTCCGTCTATATTCTTTTGAAGGGTGCGAAGGAAGTAACATTTAGTTGTTGCAAGGGCTGAGTGCAGTTAGAAGATGTATGTAGAACTATAGCATTAGCTGGGTAAAAATGTGCCACCAAATTATTGCTCATTACCTCTTTGGGGACAGAAGAGTTGAGTTCTTTGATATTGGCAAAAAAAATATGGAAAAACAAAGGGACTCGCTGAGAAAATTGGCAACCTTAGGAGACCTTATAGACTAGCCAGTGTGGAAGATGGTGGTATGATTTGAGCAGCACAGATCCACTATTTCATTTATTTAGCTCATCAGTATACGTGCACGTGATAATTTTAGAATATTATAGAATCCACTGGACATATGATATTGCATTTATACACATGCAACTTAATTGAGACTAATTTCTCACTAATGTTCCTATTACAAGATTAACACATTCATAATTCATTTTATGTCGATTATCGCCACATCCAACTGAGGCCAATTAGAAAAGGTATCGTGTGATGAAACTAATGCCCCAAACAATTAGTATAATACCTGCAAGTGATAATAAAATTAAGCAATTATATCCATTCGATCTAATCTCTATTTAGGTATTGCGTTATGAACGTCGGAATGTTACTAATAACAATAATCTTATGTGTTATTGATAACTATTTACGTAATTAAAGCATGTTTACGTGCGAGATAAAAGTATTGCAAATCCAAAATACATACATATTGTGGTGGATATATTTTTATAGTACCTACATAATACCGAATTAGAACACCCGTTTTTCGGAACAGCCACGCCAATAGGACTAGTCCGTCAACGGTGTAATTCCCACTTTTCACAATACTTTCATGCAATATTTATTACATTATTTGACATTCCCAGCAAACGAGGAAGGTCAGCTCACATCCAATTAACACTAATTCTAATGCTACTAAACGTTATTCTCTTATTAAGGAGGTATTCACGCGGATGACATTAGCCCGATCCTAAAGAGTATACAACAATAACGTCTAAAGTTTTACGCGTCTTGAATGTACAGGAAGAATTAGATTTTGTCAAAGGTCAAAAATGTACACTTGCATAGGATGGACGCTTAACATTTTCGTCGTGCACACTATCCGCGAATGACAAGGCC
Source organism: Popillia japonica (assembly GCA_004785975.1). NCBI lineage: Eukaryota > Metazoa > Arthropoda > Insecta > Coleoptera > Scarabaeidae > Popillia > Popillia japonica. The sequence goes on from ML217616.1 coordinate 5,829, forward strand.
GCGTTTATATTTATAATACCGATCATTAACATTCAAAACGATTCTTCTCGCAGGAATATTAAATAATAGTTGACCGTACGTTACTATCGCATTGATTTACCGAAAAAAGTATACCGGAATGCTATATTGTGACGAGAAATTTAGGTTACGATAATAACCGTCTCGTTTTATATTCCGGACATGCAGGATTTATGTATATCAGATTTGATTGGAATCGCGATTAGGATCTGCGAAAATCATTAGGTCGCGTATGTATTGTAAATCTGTACGTGTCGTTGCTGTAATGGGTAATAATGAGTAGTTAATTTGATTGGAGGAAACTAGATTTGGTGATAATGCTCTGTTAGTACAAACGTATACTGGGTGGCCATTGACGTAAATCTGATCTAATATGAATGGTTTTAGTACAAAACTTCTAAAAATTTTAGGATCTTCTTGGTGATGGTTCTGAAATGGGCCGGTTCAAAGTTCTTGAGGTGATTTCTAAGAGGACAGCTACTAGTGAATAGTGAATAATAATAGTGAAGTATTATTTAGGCCCAACAGGGATTTAGCTATAGCGGCTTAAAATCTGTAAATATTAACATTAACTGTAACGGAAGTGGAAGATTATTGCTGATCTGCATAGCATACCAAGCGACTAACTGCTCAAATGCTTAACTCTTGAAATGGTTTTGTATACACGAATATATTCACATGTCAAAAATTTCATCCCAACTAAATAGCATAGTCTCATTCAGAAAAGGTCCAATTTGGCAAATTTCAGCCAGCACACTTTCACTCCTGATATATCCAAAACATTTAATCGGATAGATCATTCCTTGCTATTGCAGAAACTGAATTTGTTTGGCTTCAGTTCTACATTAACTGGAATAGGATGTAGTAAGTCTACTACAATGGTTACAAATTCTATTTATTTTACGCCATTTTAGGAGTTCTGCAAGTATCGAATTTGACTCCGCTGCTATTCATATATCAATAATTTGATAGGAGAGATTCTATATCTGCGGACGCTAGTAAGGGGGCTACGTTACTATCTCGCCACGTTTGACCTTGATTCACAATGCAGGTTTTAACCGCGAATTAGTTTCACTTTCTAAGTAATTAAGCTTTCTAATGACTGGAATTCTGCTAGGAATGCTGTTAATTTGGCCGTGTCATCATTAAACTACATTCAGTGAACAGTTAGGAACTTTGCAATACATTTACATTTTTTCCTAGATTTGAAAAATATTTATGAAAGTAACATCACTTCGAGGCTAAATTAACAGCATTCCTGTTCGAATTCCAGTCATCAGAAAGCTTCATTACTTAGAAAGTTAAACTAATTGGCGGTTAAAACCTGCTTCGCGAATCAAGGTCAAATGTGGCGTAATAGTAACGTAGCCCCTCTATTGATAATCTAAAATTTGACTTGTCTTTTAACTTCAAATACAGACTGTCAAACTTAGTTTTGGAATGTTGGACCAGTGTGATTTCTTGATCAATATCTACTTGCTGGAGATAGCTCTTATGTGGCTTTTGGTAAGACTATCTATAGAATGGTTTGGTTCAATAAATCATGAGTCTTGTTGTCCTTACACTTCTTTCCAGTGCCAGTGGTTTGCCATTAACATCAGAGTAACTCTGTTTTGTGCCAGAGCTATGAGGGTGCACACTCTTTAATAGTGATCATTTCGGTTTGAAATCTCTCTGCTTATGGTTATCTTTTCGAAAAGCGGCTGAAAGATTTTTTGCAATCCACCGATGCGTCACAAGGACATCTTTCTGTGCTTATAATGTCTGACTGTCATACTCAAAACATACACGTGTGAGAAAAGCAGGGATCAGCGTGTCATCATATTATGCTTCTCACCACATTGTCTTCCCATGCAATCGCTTGACGTATCTTTTATGGCCCCTCTATCGACATTCTGCGGAGTCACAAAGTCTAAATATATCTAAGGAACTATCCTGGTAGAGTCGGTACAATTTACTAAATACCACTGATCGGCCAGAAAAATGGGGAGATAGGGAGCCACCATTTCTAATGTGGTATCAAACACCACTTCTATCGACCCTATATACGAATCACAATCGGAATTAACTCCTCCTCATGAGGCAGATGACAGCTTCTCCAGTGATGATAATAAGCCTCTGACCTATGTTCTTCAAGATTGTGTTTCATCAGAAATTATTCAACCATACCCAAAAGCAGCATTATGAAGGGTTGCCAAAAATTAAAAAAGGAGGTAAAACTGCAATTTTAACTAGTTCACCTTATAAGGTTGAATTAAGCACCAGTACAGAGGCGAAACGACGTAAAGGACAAATCCATAAATTAACAGCTTTGAAACGAAAGGCACTGTCGAAGGGAAAATCTGAAAACTTGATGAAGCAACAAACAAGTCCACGGACCAAAAAGATTTGAATGAGATAATGAAGACCAAAGACAAAAATACCAAGAAAATAAGCATGATTAAATAAAACAGTGGCGATGAAGAAAATCCTGTGTGCTTTCCTTGTGTAGTGGATTTTCTAAGCAGCAAAGCTACCAGTTGATATTTCCTGGTAGAGATGGCTCCACAAAGATTGCGGTGCCTGTAGTCAATATTGCTGGATATTTTGCTGGTATTTTAAAAATTAATATATTCTTACTTGCACAATTTAACTCCCAAAAATCTAACCAAAAAAATGTCATTTTTGAGTAGATATTTAATTCTCCACTACCATTTTGAATTGAAAAATCATTGTAATCGGTAGGTGATTTATTTCTTTACCATATTAGTCCGACCATCCTGGTAGTTTTGACAGCACAAGGGTAGGTAGCGTTAGTAGGGCATTCCAGCAATCTGTTAAATTATTGGAAACTCATCTGTTCATGAGCACTGCAGGAAATACAAATATTGGCAATAATTTCACTGTTTATGCGACAGTGTCATGTTATTTTTGCATCTGACAGTCGTACATTTAATAGTTGAAATTACTAAATTTTTCTGACATTTGTATACCTATCTATGTTTAATTCAAAGTTGGTAATTATGTTGATGTTAGCTCCATACAAATATGTAGTTATCTTTTTTATCTACATACAAGTCGACATCGTTGATTGGTATATACCAAGGCTTCTTAAACTTTTTTCATTCACGACCCCATTTATGAGTTTCCTGGCGACCCCATACAAATATAAAAGAAATATATATAAATAAATATTTTTTGATGATTTATTTATTAGGTAACAATATACCTGCATATAGGTACATACATATACATATGAAAATATATAGTTTTAGAATTCGTTTAGAAACATACAAAAATCTAAAATTAAAAATTGCACAAAAAGTTGTAAACTGGTATTTATTATAGTTACAAAAATTATATGCCCTATTTTTCATCAAAATTGCATTTTTTGCAATATCATAAATAAAAGGGAATTCTGACCGTCTTAGTTCGCTCGAATATATTCGAAAGCAGTCGTTGAGTTAATGAGATGGATGTGCCTGTTTTTTATTGCATAACAAATTAAATCTTGGTGGAATGTTTGACACTGCTGGACGTAACACCTCTTCAACATTTTTTAGCGAGGAACGATATTGGGTTTTAATATGTGTTAAAGCTGAGAAAGTAACTTCACATAAATATGTGGTGTTGAATGGCAGAAGAACATTTAACGCCATATCAGCGATTGTGGGAAATTCAGTTCTAGTTCCGATCCAACATTCAGTCAAAGGCTTTTTTGGAAATTGTAGTTTTAAATTTGAGTCACTCGAAAGCTCAGCAAATTCCTCTTGAGGTTTAAGTGGCAGGTGATCAATTTCACTTAAGCCAATCCAAAACGGCTTTTGAATCCAAGCTACCTTTTTGAAATCAATATTTAATATAAAATATGTACGGAACTGTGTTTCTAGCGCTTTTAAGTGATCTACAATAATTTTTGCAATAAAAGTTTTACAATCATTTTTCTCGATTATAAAATTGTCGACACTGGAAAACATTTCGAACGAATTTTTTTCTACCATACTTTTCCAAATGTTGATCTTTTTAATAAAACTTTCAATTTTATCATTCGAAGTAAATATATCGCAATTTTTTCCTTGAAGAGACAAGTTGAGATCGTTTAATTTCGCAAAGATATCTGACAAATAACACAGCTTCGATAGCCATAAGTCATTTTGAAAAAATGCAGCAAGTTCACATTTTCGTTCGGTTAAAAATATTTCGATTTCGTCCTTTAATAACCATAATCTTCTTAAACTTTGACCTCTTGACAACCATCTTACTTCTGCATGTAATAATAAAGTGGTGTAGTTGGAATCCGTATCCTTACAGAGATTTGAAAATAAGCGGCTGTTAAGGGCATGGCTCTTAATAAAATTTATAATCTTAACAGCATCCTGAAGCACATCGTTCAATTCTGGTGCTAATTTTTTTGCTGCAAGGGCCTCTCGGTGAATAAGGCAATGAGTAAAAGTTATATGATCATAATGAGTCCCTTGAAAAAATGATTTAAAACCAATATTTTTGCCCGTCATCGCTCTTGCACCATCTGTGCATATTCCACAGCAATTTTTCCATTCTAAACCTTCAGTTTTTAAAAATTCGTCAACTTTACAATATATGTCTTTCCCTGAACTATGGTCTCTCATAGGACGACAAAATAACAATTCTTCCTCCACGCTTTCTTTATAAACGTACCTGACATATACTAACAACTGAGCCAATTTAGTGATATCCGTTGTTTCGTCCAACTGAATTGAAAATTTTGGGCTTTCTTTAATTCTTGTAATAAGTTGCACTAATTGGTCCTTGTTAATATCAGAAATTCTATTCGAGACAGTGTCGTTCGACAAATTTTTCGAATATCATCGCCATATTTACTTCCATGTAGTATTTCTACCATTTTAATAGCAGCAGGTAATACAAGATCTTCTCCAATGGTGAACGGCTTTTTATTTTTAGCAATACAGTATGAAACTTCATATGACGCTAGTAAATATTTTTCATTAACGGTCAAAAACTTTTCAAAGGATTTTTTTTCTTTATTTAAACATTTGTACAGTCTTTCAAAATATTCTTTTGGTTTATTGGCATACGAAACATGCTTTGATTCAAGATGTCTTTTTAATTTTGATGGTTTCATACTCTCCGGAGCTAATAATTCATTGCAGATCAAACAAAGAGGTTGTTCATTACCCTTACAATTTTGAAATGTAAAGCCAAATTGAAGAAAAGACTCATCATATTTTCTTTTTCGCACATTAGCTGCCCGTCTTATAATACTTTGTCCTGCCTGAGGAGAGTTTGTAGCATTATCGTCTGCGTTATTACTATTCCTATTTAAGTTCAGCCATTTATCCATGGTTAAAAATTATTTTGATCCTAAAATCCAATAAATATATAACAATAACGTATTGCATATAATAATTGATTAATTAATTACCGAATAAATAATAAAAAAAACTCTCGTTACGGTGGAACACTGACAATTGACTACAGTAGAAGACTGTCAATACTACACTAGTCCACATAACAGTCAGTGTTATTGAGTCATTATCTCACTCAGTGCTGCCAACCTGGGAAGTGTAAAAATCGGTAGCTAGAAACATCAAATTTCGGTAGATGGCGCTAAATTCCAGTAGAAAAAAATTAATTACTTAAAATTATTTATTCATAACAGTAAACGATATAATATTGTGTAAAAATGTTTAACAAAAAATATAATATAGCTAACATATGCTTAAAAGGAAATAAAAATAAAATCTTTCGCGACCCCAGAATTTTGCTACGCGACCCCATTTGGGGTCGCGACCCATACTTTAAGAAGCGCTGGTATATACGAATCAGTGCTGCCAACTAGCGGCAGTATTGCCAAAACTATAAATACGAAAGTACTAAACTAAACTTGACTTTGTATACAGGTTTTCCACGTAACTCGTTCTTTGGAAGTTTTCTGTGTTAACGTCTTAGAACAGTTTTGAAAATGTGTAGCGCGTAATATTGCTACTTGGTGGGTTAAAATAAAATGTTTACACTCATGAACCACTTCCGGTTATATCGGAAATCATAACCAACTTTGATATTTCAAATCGAATGTCGAATATTTTTTGCTTTTTTAGATTCTTTGTCAGGTGTTATAACAAGTTGGTTATGATTTCCGGTATAACCGGAAGTTGTTCATGAGTGTAAACATTTTATTTTAATTCACCAAGTAGCAACATTACGCTCTACAAATTTTCAAAACTGCGCTAAGACGTTAACACAGACAGCTTCTAACGAACGGGTTACGTGGAAAACACTGTATACGTTTCTGAAGAAATTAATAAAACAATTTGAAGTTAGCAGTAAAAGGATCAGCATCCTGTACAAATAAAGACGATCTATACACAGACATACGGTTAAAATTAACCAAGTACTCACCTACTAACCGCCAATGTCCAAAGAAAGTAAATGTTAGCATAATGTAACGCTCTGTATAGAAACGCCGACAAAATAAAGTACATTGTGTTTAAAATAGCATGCTATATATATACATACATATAACTGAATGTATGTACTCTAATCTTTATTATTATTTAATTTCAACATATGCAGATAAAATGTCATAACAAAGCCTAACTTACAGCGAAGAAAAACGAAATTGATGTTATTCAACGTATCCTTTCAAAATAATAGGTAATAGCTGTTTGTAAAAACTAAATTATAGATCGCAAAGAAATAGTTTCCTGTTTATATCAGCGAACAATTTCTATATCAAGGCATCATAACACCATTACAACATCCATATTTTATATGTATGTAATGATTCAATTGTTTCAAGTAATTGTTTCTTAGAGATTACCATCATATCCTAGTTGTGAGTTCTTTTTTACGTGCTAATTACATCTACTGGATTATTATCTTAGGCATTGGAATGATTATAACAATAAAAATTGTTTACTTTGAGTAGATACATATATATGTAACTAACTACATACATTTTAGACAATTCTCTTGTGTTTAATTTTTCTAGATAGTGTGTGTCAGCAACAAACTAATCTAGCGTTTTTATATTTTTTATTTTATTCTACGGTTGATTTCTTCTATTGAAAATTACCTTGAACAGTGTTAAAATACACAAAGTTAATCTGGATTCGAGGTCCGTCACGTGCAGTGATGATTTCAAAATTTGTTATTTTACGCCTCGCTGAAAAATTATTTTTTAATGGATAAAATTGGTGTAATAACGTTATTTCCGCAGATTGAAAATATATTGTTAGTATTGTTGTTGTAGATCTTAAATAATGACCAGGAATGATTTTATAATTATGTAATATTTATGAGTAATGATAGATTTCTTAATTGAAGGATTTGTCACTATTTTCGAAATCAATCTGTTTCATTTTTTACCTTAAATTTAGTTATTTACCTTAAACGCCCAGTAAAAGCATGCTTTATTGGATGAACCAGTTTAAATGAACAGGGACAGTTCCAATGGCATATATGTAATTAAAATATAGGATATTTTACCGTGAAAGACTAAAAGTTTCGAAGAATAATCAAAGCAATACCCTGTTTGTGGATCAAAAGGGGTAGTATATAGGGGGCAGATATACTAATCCTGATGAGGTAGCTGTAATATTTAGGTCTAGAGGGAGACAAAACAGTTCCTAGAGTGGCAACATATTAAACGAGTCTTTGAATCTATCAAACGAGCTATTGGACAGATCAAACGATCGTATATGTCTTCTGTTCAGTAATTTATTACTTTATAAGCCTTGTCAATGCAATTTTGAATTGAATTGAATTTTGAATACTTCTTGGTCACCTTCCACCCGAGTTTTTCTAGCATTAACCTTCTCTACAATATATCTAAAATCGTCCAAATCCATCCAAAGTTCGTGCAGCCAATCGAGTAATTTAGTTTCAGGTGCGTTTGACTGATTTTGTTAGCAGGAGCATAGAAGGTTGACAAGGGGATAGACTTTATCTTTCGGAATGGGCGGTCGTAATTCGCCAAGCTCTACAGAGGCCGTCTCCAGAATTGTTTTCCAACATTAGCAAGTTTTGGATATAGCAGTTGAAAATAAAAGATGGGCTTAGCTTACATCGATATCAGACGAGTCATAACGCCATCATAGTATTTGCATCTTTTCCGCCCTTGACTAGAGATGTATATCCACACAAATCCATGGGTAGGAGGCATACTGTCAAATTTAGAATAACTAATTGGCTAAAAGGCAAACATTCGAGTCAGGAAAAAGAAAGGAGGTCAAATAAATGAAACACCACCAAAATGCCAAAAGAAACACTGTTGGAGATTTATGGTTTTCCTATTCACGTTCGAATGTTGTGAATAGTACGTGAATAGTGTCAATTACAAGTCAAAGATAAGGAAATAAATCAATAAAAACCAAGTTTAAACAGATTGTGAGTCCATTTTCCATTAAAAAGCAGTAGGTACCTACATAATCAACAAAAAGTGATTGGAAACTCGTTGATTTGCTATTTATGGTAGCTCTTAACTGAAGAAGGCTGGAGAGACTGTGAGAGGTTCAGAAATCCGTGGCACTTTTCTTGTCGTGTTGCCACCTTAGGTGGAAAACAAGTACGACTAAAAGTTCTACCAGTTTATCAGTATACATTAGATAATTATTAAGAATATTTTCTGGCAGTCCAAACTGTTGGCACCATATATTCTACAGGTGAAGTCCCACAATTTTTCTGGTCACTCTATAATGATTACCATTTACGATAGTTGTGTTTCCTTGATTTGCTTCAAAAGAATATAAGACCAAATTATATCCAACATAAACTTCACATCGTACAGTAAGTTTCGGATCATGTAATGGCTGCTGGTGAATAATTTGTGTGTTCCCACTACTATAGAATTAGCGGATCTTTTTTCAAAAAAGGTGGGTTACCTGGATTTTGTAAGGAAGCAGGTGCAAGTCTTTGATTAATATTGGCTGTAATGGACGTCAGGAAATGCATAACTGCTTGGATCGTTTTCTGGTCGATGTTTTTGTTATTCAAGAATATTTGGACGTATGTCAACTGAAAACGAGAGCATACGTAGAGGACCTAATTTAATACCATCTTGTATAACACTGCTACAATATTTTTCAATTGTATGAGGAAGATTCGTAAACACTTTCTATTTTTAAGATGTGGATAAATGAAGTCTAAGATAATGGAAAGTCTACTATCCGAATATTAAAGAGTTCATGCAATAATTCCATTGTTTCTCTTGGATTTTCACTAGACCAGAAATGCATTGTTTGTTTATTTATATATCCTGATAATTGAAACCATGATTCATTGGATCAGAACGATTTGTCAATGTTTGTAGATCTTTCTTAAGGATTCTCTGGCAGGTCCTACATGACCATTTTCTGTTATTATTTTGTTATATATCACAGTCTCTCCAGCCTTCTTCAGTTAAGTGCTACCATAAATAGCAAATCAAAGAGTTTCCAATCACTTTGTGTTATTGGTCCCTCAACATCTATATTTTCAACTGTCCGCCTTAGTGGTCTCTACCAGCACCTGGTTTTTGGGACACAATTCCTGTTTCACGGAATTTAGTCACTGACTCTTGAATCAATTGCTACAAATTGTTATATCTTGTTGGAAAATTTTTGGAAATTCTGCACCAAATTCTTCTGTACAATGCTGCAAAGAATACGACCATTCTCCATTTCTCTACAGTATATTCTATCAGAAAAAAACATTTTGAAGTGTCAATTAACAAATACATTAATAACATAATATGTTTTTATTTGTCATGCCAACATAATATTTTCAAAAAATAATTTCATGGCTTGCTAGAGGGTAAATTAACATGATTGTATGGTATTTTCATTGTTATGATGCCGCATTCTGCTTACTAAGATTACGTTAGATATGCATATGATATGGTAATTTAATTCGATTTTTTTTGAAAATTTGACCTTTATTTTCTACTTAAATCACTTAATTATAGAAAGTTATTAATTTACGTGAAAAAATCAATTTACAGATTATTTTTTCTAAAATCCAATTCTGCATAATATAACAATAAATATCCGACGTACATATTATTAATTGATGGATTTATAAGTTACTGGTTTCTCACGGCGTATAACATTCATAATAATAATCTTTTCTTTTCTATGATAGATTTCTAAAAAAAATTCTAATAAAACAAAACAACTTGTGTATCCTACGTTAATCATTCTAACTTTGAATCTAATTAAAATCTAATCAAGTCCGTTCACGGAAAATTGTCGCAAGGTTTTTATGTTGCAATAGTTCTTTTCTTCAACAACAATTAGATTTAATTGGTAACTATGTACAACGTAAAAAAAGCAATTCATCTAAAAGCTAACTCATTCTAGTCACTCGGGGGCACATTTTTTTTATCCAACAACGACATATTTGTGACGAATTATAACGTAGTCATGATCTCATTGTTCTAGCTACAGAAGCACTTAGAATTTTATGGGATTCGGTTTTCCCAGCCACGAATAGAATATTGCTATTTCCGATTAGATTTTTTTTTACCACTTAGGTGTTAAAAATTATTTTCTTACGTTGAAAATTGCTAATAGTTTAACCAAATAACTTGTTTCCTTTTTTATAGGTATATAAATTAAAGGTTTAATTTGTGGTGTGTTAGTGTTAGCAATTTTTATTTTAGACTTTACGTCCTTTTAAGTGATTGCAAATATTTATCTAATTTCTCGATTAATTAACTAATCTATTGGTGCTTTATTGAAAATCCTGCAGCTCTATAATAATTAAGATACCTTCAAGGTCAAACACATATTTTCTCATTTATTAATTTTTTCTCCATAATACTAAAATGGGTCAAACATGAAACGCATTTGTGTTTTTCTGATTATGATTATCGATAATTGCAAGTGAACGTGTTCATCACGTTAGCTCGGTATTGGTCAGGTGTGTCGTGAGTTTTAAGGTAAACAGCTTGAGATTGACCGTTAATCCGTAATAGGTAGATTCTGATTTAGATACATACATAGATGCGACATATTAATTATATGTAAGATTGGACATTGTACATAAATGTTAAACACAATTTAATTGTATACTTATATTAAGCGAATGTTAGTTTGATATTTTACGATAAAATAATGGTGAGCAATATTAAAATTTCTTTAATAGCAAGAAGGCCTGTCATGGAATCTTTTGCTGTGAACATTGTTAACACCAATTAAATCTATTGCCACTATAGAGCATTCCAACCTTAGTATGCAGTATTGTCTCTTATGGGATATATACATCTTTTACTATCTTAAGCGATTTGTAATAAATTGTCTTCTTTTATTTCAACGCAATGGTGCCAGATCAATTAATATGTGTGCAGTTGGCAGTGCTGGTGTAAGTCTAAAACATAGTACAAATATAACTTTGACAAATAATGTCAAAATCGTTCCGAAAACCGATGTGACAGAATTGTCATCTAATTTCGTTTCACGCGAGGTACCCATTCCCGGATGACTTGTAAAATGGTCGCCTCTATCATTACCTGGGGGAATGAACTTAGGGGGAGATAAAACTGTCCTCGATTTTGCCATTTAGCGGCACAAAAACTTGTTAATTAAATTCGCAAATTAATAAACTAAATTTCATCACAATCAATACGTAACTAACCTCACTTCAAACATCGTACTCACTTGACAGCTTCCGCTTTTATAAAATTCTAACCAAGAAGTATTTCAAATACCTTGTCATTCATTAATGGCTGCCAACCTAAATTAGTCGTGGCACCAATGTCCTCGGTTTCCATAAGACACGTACTGAATACTAAGGTTGGAATCACGGGGTAAAATCTTTTATGGCAAAGTTGGGGCAAACATGAGTAGTATATGACTATGCCCACGAGATGTCGTTGTGAGGTGTACGCAGCAAGTGCGCAGGTGCGGATGGTCATTAATAGGATTTGCTGCATGCATGCTGTTTTGACAGACATCCGTTTACTCGCCATTATTGTTTTGTTGTTATCGGTCGTAGACATCTTTTCGTAGTGTTAGTGCGTGATTTGAATGAATAGCTGTAATTATTTTCGCTGAATCTAATATTTTCATAACGTTTGGGTAACACAATAACTATTTCTATATCTTCATAGCGTTTGTGTGAAAGATATAGGTAGTATAGTTGTTATTAGGTATAATTACCTTACCTACATATGTTTTCATAGCGTCAGTATGAAAGATATTGTAGTTTTTCTATGTCTTCAGTCTTCATAGCGTTTGTGTGAAAGATATTGTAGCTTTACGTAGTTCTTCTATTGCCTACGACCCGATATAACCTATTAAGTCTTAAAATTGTACAAAATAGTTTCTCAAGTTCATTTGTGTACGTAATAAATATATTTTGCAAATATAATGTTTTATTCAACATTGTCTGTTTCCCGCATTTACAATTATATCCAAAAATATCTGTTTAATGCATAGACTTATGTTGTTGTATATTTCTAATAAAACAAGATATGTTTATACAATAATAGTTGTTCTTTTCACCGTTATTAGCAGATATTAATTGAGAAATCTAGTTTATCTTACTACTCATTGGTAGATGAACTAGGCATCTCAATTAATCTCTTTTAATAGCGGTCAAAGAATACAAATTTTCATAATACATCATTAGAATAATTCGTATTACCCTCCTTTGCGATTTAGTTCATGACTAAGCCCGTAAGAGGGAGTATATGCACTTTGCTCCAAGAACTAACACGTGAGTTTTCGATCTATAAGTATGTTGTCTATGGTTGGAATGCTCTAGCATGGTGTTCGTGTCTAGTTATCACAACTTTTTGACATCTCTCACCGACTTTTCACTCTTGATGAGAAACAGATCAGTGCAGAAATCTGAGCTTGTAGTTTTTTCTTTAGTTTATGTATTTATTTTTTGTGTTGTTTTATTTGATGTTTTTGTTTGTATATACATACTTACACTTTTTTGTTAAATCCTGAAAGCCCTCGTAATAGTTAGTTAATTTTAGTAAATAAAGTTCTATTTAAGAATTGATCACAAAAACATTTTTTTATGTTAACTCACTGTGTATATTGCGATTGTGATGTTGTCATTGTAGTATTCAGTGTTTACTAAGCAAAATAAAGATTTTATTGTTTTTAACTGAGTTACCGAAATTCCAGGCCATATGAAAGTTAACATTTCATTTCTTTAATTCTTATATAATAGCAAAATTGTTATTGCATCATTGTATTCAATCCCTATTTGTAAATATTGCTATTGTGTTAAATCATGTGAGATCAGCACCAATTAAAAAGAAACACTTCAAAAACAAAATGTTTTTATGTCTTTCTAAACGTGATTTTATATAATATATAAGCTTAAACGCACCCATCTATTGTATAGACACATATAGAATAGATATTGTGCAACGGATAAGTAATACTGTAAAACATTTTCATAAACTGTATTAAAAGAATAATTCATGTAAATGGGTCATCCACATAAACATCAACCACGTACACAGGTATCATAAAACTCTAACCATTGAAATGTATGGCGGAGGGCTCGGTCTTTTTATGAATTTTTTGATTAACAGTTATTAAAATAAAGGAGACAGTTTTTTAGCCTAACAATTCGTATGGTAATCAATATCGAAGTATTATATTACTTTTTCAGCAATTGCATACAGATTTCTGTACTTATTTGTAATTTATAATGAGTTTAGGCAATTATGGTTTGAATTTGTAATCATCATCGTTACTGTAATCAAAAAAAAAACAATATGCCATTCATTCTTACACGATTATGCAATTAAAATATTTTCTGAGTGAAAATAAAATTCCCATATTATTAGCGTATTAATTTTTTGCAATGATTCAATAGGATCTTTTTGTCAATAATTGGATTGTTTATACTGTTAAATATATAATTATATTTTCATTTTGTGTTATTGTGAAGAATTATTTAAGAATGCTTCTATGACTTCTATGAGCGTTTAAAGTTTGTGTACATCTTTGGGAGAAAGCTTTAGTCTCCAAATATGTAATATGTTCAGATGAACTTTAACGACATTGGCTGAATTGTCAAACGTCAATTGTCAAATTTTTATGTAACCTATGTAGGTATATCAAAGAGATAAATTAATGGCTGAACACTTCTTTTAAAGATCTATACCTCATATTAAGTTCTTGATCAGAATATCATCAACATTTTTATTGTTGTTTTGACCTAACATGCTTATTGTAGAGTGTACATTTAAAGAATGAAATAAATAAGATTCCACCTCATTGGTTGAGTGACATCCACATGCAGTATCTTAAAAAAAAATAATGTGTGGGCTGAAATAATAGAAGACAGAATTTTGGAACCTCATTTGTTTGTTTTGTGCCCTAACGGGAGAAATACAGTTGGATTCCTTGAGATTCTATTTAGTATTAGCATTGGCGCACCTATCTTCAAATGAAAAAGACCCACAAGCTTATAGCATGCTTCTCTTTTCTCTTCAATAAGATGGAACACTTGTCTACTTTATCATACAAAAACAAAAAAAAAAGTAAAAGAGAAAATTCGAACACCTACATTGAAAACGAGAGATAATCAAGAAATATATAGGAAGGAATTAGCAGAATCGCAAACTGTGACAGAAAATGAAGACAATATAGAAGCGATGTGCTAAAACTTCACTAACAGGATATAGTGTACACTGCAGAATATGTACATAACAAGAAGAGACCTAAAGGATTACGAAGCTTATTAAGCAAAAAGATAGGTCTGAAAGTGCCGATAAGAGAAAGTAAGCAGAAGACATGGATACCTATATTTTGAGATTTAAGATAAAGGAATCCGTTCAAAGAAAATTAAAAGTTAGTCTACAGCATTCTGAAACAAATAAATAAACCCAAAACGAATTTTGCTAAAAATATTAAGGGCAAACATGGGAAAATATTAACAAAGGAGGTTGGCGGGAGTATTTCAAAGATCTACTAGGAGAAAATCTCATAGAATACAACCTTTACAAAAAAAGAAAATTCGGAAAGGCAGCTGGAGAAGAGGAAATTACTGGAGATGATAAAATTTCTTAGTGTGGAAAATAAGTTGGAACTACTATATTTGTTAAACCTAGCAGCAAGAAAGAAAGAAACACCAATGGACTGGAGAACAGGCATAGTAGTGCCAAGGTATAAGAAAGAGATAGTAGCTTATGCAGAAACTTTAGGAGGAGAATATTAACCAGCACGGTAGGGAAGATCTATACCAAAATTCTGCAAGAAAAACTATCCTCGAAGATAGAATTGACGCAAAAAGAATCATAACTCAGCTTTCAAAAAAGTAGAGGTATCTATGACCAACTATCTACAACAAGCGATAAAAATCTTGGAATTCTTCTTCGTCAAGCAAAACACTGAACACATTTTCCGTTCATCTAAGAATTCTCCCCCTGGGGCATACGATTTAGTAGTTTTTCCAAAACTGTGTGAAGGATATTGGTCTGCTGTTATTGCAAGGCACTCGAGAGATCTGTTGTCGGCGTAGGACAGGAAGACGTCTACCCTTTGTGTCAGTTACCAATTAATTGGAAGACATCTCTTTGATTAGATTAGATTAGGGGTGGCAGTCTATTGTGATCCCCAGTAATCCTAGAAGGCGCCATCTAACTTTGCCCTCTTTATGAGGCTTAACGTCCTTGAGAGCGGCTCCTGTGTGTAGCTTAGTGCTGTGGGATACTCTGTGCCCAAAATAAGAAACCTTGTCCTTGCCAGGCCTTCGCAGTGGCACAGCACATGGACTGGGGTTTCTTCCTCCTCCTTGCAGAATCTGCACAAGGCATCTTCCGCTAGGCCTATGTTGTACATATGCCTATTCAGTCTGCAGTGACCTGTCAACAGGCCTACTAACATTTTGACGGTTTTCCTGTCTTTATCTAGTAGGTCCCTAGTGAATTCAGGCTTCTGTTTTTTTAGGAACTCCTTTGCCTGTCTTTGCCCAGGTGATTTTCGCCACCAATCCCTGGACCTACTGTGAATCCATTCGTTGATGGATTTTCTGATTTGTGACTTGGTGGTGCCGAAGGATGAGGCGGCCCGACGAATTGCCCCGACGAGCCTTGTCTGGCCAGGTCGTCTGCCGCCTCATTACCCTTCACACCCTCGTGGCTGGGAACCCAGGCCAAAATTAGCTTCCTTTGGGAACCCACCTCGTTTACGGCATTAACGCAGTCCCAAACCAGTTTGGAGTCAACACTTGCTGAACTAATAGCTTTAAGTGTTGCTTGGCTGTCCGAGAAGATGGCGACGCTTTTACCGACCACGGTCCATCTTTCCACTTCTATGACGCAATGGCGGATTGCTGCTACCTTAGCTTGAAAGACCGTTGTGTGCTTGCTGAAGCTTATCGAGAGAGCCTTCCCGGGCTTTCCTCCATATATGCCGGCTCCTACGCCATGTTCGATTTTGGAGCCGTCTGTATACCAGTTCGAGTCCGCTCTTTGATGTAAATCATTTAAATATCTGCTGCATATTGATGCCGTGGAGTTGGAATCATCATCAGGCATTGGTGTGACGTAACTTCAATTTTCCCGACATAACAAAAGAAGCCCCAGATAAGCACGGTAACTCTTCCTCCTTTAATAGTGGCAAGAACACAATCGGGTATTATTTTTGCGGGTATTGAACGCAATAGAAATGTGTGTCTCCTCATCTTTATTCATTTATGCTGTAACTTCAGGTGCGGTTAAGCTTCTATAAAGTTTATTTAACAATTTTATAGCTTCATCATCTGCCGGTGAGATTATTCGTGAACGCCCAGGACGTGTACGGCACTGTACACTACCTGTGCGTTAATATCTTCGCATGATATTAAACTACCGTTATTTCAAACAAGGTAAAGTAATAAATACATTAATAGAATACAGGTGAAAAATATGCTTTCCTATCTTAGGTAGGTACTACTGTGGTGTATATTGTGCAAAAGCGCCATATCCAGAAACCGACCTGCGTGATTTTAAACGTTGTTAGTTCTTCTAAATTATTATGCAAGTTCCTGCTACGGAGCCTGCTAGCAGGAAGTTACATACTTATTCTACCTATGTACACATTTGAAATCTGCAGCGATTATATTATCACAAAAATAAAACTGCTTTGCAAGCAACGTCTTAGTAAAATGCATTCCTAGAATAAATTGTAGATTTTATCAAAATTAACAGTTTAATATGAGATTGAAGGTGGTTATATAATATTTATTGAACGTACTTATGTGCAAATTATACTAAAGAGGAAGAATTGAATAATGTATTTGAATTAAAAAAATAATGAGTGGCATTTTTACAATAGCACATGCAACAGGAATAATAATCAGATTAAATGATGATGAGAGCGACCTTCACGTATCTTGCACAGTAGTAAACAAAGTGCAAATGAGGTATGGAAACAGGGCAGGCAACTTCTAGGAATTGATATTTCCTGAATTTTGTCTCGTTGTAATTACTACTGTATTTGCGTCAATATTACCTTTTGGGCTATTATTAATTTGTTTCAGTGTAGAGTAACGTAGTACGTCGTGTAATAGTTTTTTTATATCGAAGATATATAGCTAGATGCATAATACATAAATTTATATCCGAATTCTTGAAAATTCCTACAAACAAAACATCTTAATGTATGTTGCGGTAAGTCTCTGATAAATCACAAAAGAAGATGTTATAGTATACACTACCGCTCATATTAATTCGGCTGTGTTGCGTGTTAATGCCGAAAGAGTGAATGTGTGCTTCGTAATTTTGCATAATGTTTAAGTGGAGGAAATCGAGAATTGAAACGTCCACAGCGTTGGAAGAAGTGTGTGGCGAAAATTTAATGTCAAAATCGTCATTCTATGAGTGGTGCAAAAAGCTTGAGGAGGGGCTAGAGAAGTGCAATCACGCTCCGTGCTATGGTCAACCAATTGAAGTTCGCACCGCCACCTCTCTGCAAAAAGTCAGGCAAGTGTTGAAGGGAGATCGTCGATGCTCGACTGGATACATAACGGAAGTTACTGGTATTAATCGTGAGACAGTTCGGCTGATTTATGTGACGATTTGGACATGAGAAAAGTTTGCGCCAAATTGGTTCCCAGATTGTTGAATTCCAACCAAAAGGAAACTCGACAACACATTTGGTTCGACATCTGGGAAATTTTCGATCGTGTGATTATTGGTGAGTCAAGAACCAAAAAGGCACGCATGTCCAAGTCCATGATAACCACATCTTTCGATTTCAAACGGATCATTTTGATACACTGGGTGCCCCAGGAGCAAACTGTAACTGCTGCCTACTATGTTGATGTCATATTTACATACAAGGGACTGCGAGGTCCGCAGCATATAGATTGACGTATAAACAAGCACCGATAAGTAAATGGCACGGTACTGAATATCTTATGAATGAACTTAAGGAGGCACCCCTTACGGGGGTGCCAAGTGACTTCATGATTCAGAAATTCAACCTGGATAGGAAATACCAGGTCATAATACCAGATAAGAAGGTCTGGCAGAGAGGCCCTCCCGTAAGAGCGGACTCGAACTGATATACAGATGTCTCCAAAATTGAACATGGCGTAGGAGCTGGTATATACGGAGGAAAGCCTAGGAAGGCTCTCTCGATAAGCTTCAGCAAGGACACAACGGTCTTTCAAGCTGAGGTAGCAGCAATTCACCATTGTATTAGAGAAGTGGAAAGATGGACCGAGTTCAGTAAAAGCATCGCTATTTTGTCAGACCGCCAAGCAACACTTAAAGCGATTAGTTCAGTAAGTGTTGACTCCAAACTGGTTTGGGACTGCGTTAATGCTTTAAACAAGTTGAGTTCCTAAAGGAAACTAATCTTGGCATGGGCTCCCAGCCACGAGGGCGTGAAGAGAAATGAGGCGGTAGACGATCTGGCCAGACAAGGTCTGTCGAGGCAATTGGTCGGGCGTGGCCCATCCTTCGGCACGACCAAATGACAAAACAGAAAGTCGATCAAGGAATGGATACAAAATAAGTCCAGGGAATGGTGGCAAAGATCACCTGGACAAAGACAGGAAAAGGAGTACCTAAAAGAATAGAAGCCTGAATTCACTAGAGACCTGCTGGATAAAGACAGGAAAACCGTCAAAATAATAGTAGATCTGTTGACAGGTCACTGTAGACTAAATAGGCGTATGTACAACATAGGCCTAGCGGAAGATGCCATATGCAGATTCTGCGAGGAGGAAGAAACCCGAGTCCATGTACTGTGCCACTGCAAAGGCCTGGCAAGGACAAGGTTTCTAATTTTGGGCACAGAGTATCCCACAGCACAGAGCTACATACAGGAGCCGCTCTCAAGGACGTTAAGCCTCATAAAGAGGGCAAAGTTAGAGAGCGCCTTCTAGGATTACTGGGGATCACAATGGACCGGGAAGGTCGCGGTGGAAGAGGTCCATAATGCCACCCCTAATCTAATCATGTTGAGGTCCTGAAGCAACATATGTACACCCACGGACTTTAGTTTTGTCCGGCATCTAGCGGTAGAGCGTGCGCTCCACCATGTCCGTTTTATCTTAAAGGGAATAGTGACAGGAGCGCAGGCTGTACCGCTAGATACCGGACATAACCAAAGTCCGTGATACGTTATTTGGCGGCGCCAGATTGCCCAAAAGACTTGAGTTGTGAGCCAACAAGAATTGGTTGCTGCATCATGACAATGCGCCCGCGCATTCAGCCACCTTTACTCGAGAAGTTTTAGCATCCACTCTTGTGCTAGAACACCCATGCTATTGCTGTAATTTTTTCCTCTTCCATAAAACGAAGGAAGTGCTCAAGGAGCTACTCAAACGGTCATGAAACAGGCATGTGCAGAGGTCATGGCTTGCCAAAATTGTTTCCAATCGTGGAAATCACGAATGAAAGTGTGTGTGTGGGCTAGGAGGGAGTAATGTAATATCTAATTTGTCACCAATTTAAAATAAATCCTATTTTCCGGATACTTAACTGTTAGACGTCGTATTAGAGAATTTGTGGATATTATTGTCCACTTTACTTGCTGTATAAATGTTAAATTAATTTTTTTTTGGAAATGGTTATACAAAAGCCCCAAGAACAACGTGCTGCTTTTATAGCAAAACTTTTCAAAGAACCTTATTCAAGAAAACAAACAAACCGTTATATCTTCCGGAGACAGTAACGCACGAGTAGTGTTTGGTGTCGTGCACATCCTGAGCGTTCACGAATAACATTTCCAAATTGAAAGTATTTGGACAAAGGAGACGAGTTTTTGTACGGCCTTCAAAGTATGGAAAAGGAAGAACTTGATATTTGTTTGGAGTTGCTTTTGTTAAGGCGAAACAGGAGGTCTAAAAAAAATTGAAGCGATTACGAGAGAAGAAATCTATCTCCAAACATTGGAGGAAAATTCAGTCACTTCTGGTCAAAATTTCGTGTCTATGTATGATAGTAATCCCAAACTTACGGTATCAATATGCAGAAACGATTTAAATGATCTAGAGTAAAGAAATTCCATGCAGTTAACGCTATAGCCGTCAGGCAATCCAGACATCGAGTTCATCTACTTCCACAACAAATTTTTGGAATATCAATGATAACAATGGACCAATATCCCTCATACAGTTTTGGAAAAACTAATAAATTGGATTCGCGGAATTGTTCAAGCTTGGCGAACAGAAAATTTGCTTATTATTACGTCAATATCCCACGATCTATAAAATTATACTACGTGGTCAAATTAATATGAGCGCTAGTGTATATACAATAAAAACACGAACATATTAGATGTTATTTACATTTACGGCTGACCCCATCACCCGGATTTATCGTTTTCAGTGTGCATTTTATATTTACATGAATTTTATGGTTATTGTATTGCAAGTTTTATCAAAATTTATTGCATTACTATAGATATCTGACAGAAAATTATCACGTCCAAAAAACATCTATGTAAACATACTTACTAAAAGAGTTATGAAAAATATATCATACCTTGGCTACCAAACTAACAAATAATAAACGAGTTATGGTGAAGGTCATTAATTTAGGTTTCTTTCCTGGTTGATCCTATTTGTGCGTCACTTTTCGTGTTGTATGAAGAAGGAAGTTTTTTCTAGAAATATCTTCCTCAATAGAGTGTGAGGTATATAGGAGTCGAGATTAGAATTAGTGGTTCGTTGGTATGAAGCCAAGCTCAGAATCTGGACATTAAACACGTTTTTCATCAATTATACTGATGATGATACTGTTTTACTCAATGGATTGATAAGCGCTTGTTACCTTCACCTTGTTCACCTTTCCGCAAAACCGAATATGGAATCTTTTGAACGATATGTTTTGCAACAAATGTGGTTCCAGTGTAATAGTGCTCCAACTCATTTTTGCTATTTTTCACGAAAATGGGTAGACTGGGGCTAACCTACTTTATGGCCACCTCAATTAAACCCGTTAGAATTTTTTCCTTGCGAATGTTTGAAAATCTAGCTAGCTGTCTACGAATTCATCGAAAATATTGAGAAGTCAAAGCCAGGGAGGGCGTCTTAAAGAGAGTATGAACATCTTTCAGGCTAAGATATCGTGCCTGCTCGGAAGGGGATGAAGGCCACTTCCAACATCTATGGAACTGTATGTTTTTGCTAGAAGAAATATATCATTTCAACGGATTTCAATGTTTTGTGAATGGTTTCCAGTTTTTACTGTTTGCTGCAAGTTCCTTAGCTGCTTGCCATGTTTTCCTTCTACCATGCATCTATCTCATGTATCTTTGGGTCTCCCTCTTCATCCATGATTTCGACTCCCATACTTTTTTTACTTGCAATTTTCCGTCCAGTCTTTGCAAATGCCCCCACCATCCAAATTGTGGTTTTTCGATGAAATGTTAAATTGGTTCACGTCTTGTCTAATTATGACATTACATACGTATTTTGTCTTTTATGGACACACGTTTCACTCTTCTTAAGTACATCATTTCAGTTGCGTGCGTCTTTACTCTCCTCATCCATAGTTAGGACCCAAGTTTCACAGCCATATATAAGAATTGGTCGATAAATCGTTTTGAACAGTCAATTTTGTTCGTGCCGATATTCCTTTGTTGTTAAGAAAGCTTCTATATTCACGACATAGTATACGTTGTTGGCTTTTTCTATCGGATTATTTATTTCTGTTTCGGGATTTCCAGTTTCGTCTTTAGTGACTCCAACTGATTGGCAAGAGGAAACGTGTTCAATTTCTGTCTCCCATATACTCATATTCGCTCATATTCAGAAGAATTCTTATCTCCATAATCAGAATTCCCCTAGAGAGAGTGGGTAAAACTTAACAGAGCCCGAGCAGGTTTTGGCAAATGTAATGTTGCGTTGCAATAGAAAGTCTAATTTCCTATTTAAAAATTATATCACTCTCTCTGTGTCACACTGGCGAATGAGTTCAATTTCAATAATAAAAATATAATTAAAGCTGCATTTCCCATTTATTGTATATATTAATAAAGTTTTTTCTAAACAAAATAATTCACCATTTCTATTCAAGCAAATAACATTCAATTTTCAGCGATACTTTCACTTTCTTTCTCTAATAATATAGCAATAATTGCAGAATCATCATCAGTTCCCTTTGACAGGATTTAGGCGTTGAAAATTACAGGACAATTACAACTGATTAAAGGAAATTGCAAATCATACTTACCTAGCTTTCTTGATATACTTATTTAAGTAAGATATCCTTTCTCTTCTTGAAGAAAAAGGGTTCATAACAAATTACCTATTTATACATTTCTAATTCCGATTAAATATTTTATTTAATAGCGACATTGCGTGTTAGGGGACCTTCCGATTTTAACAGCGAAGCGGACCGTAAACGATCCCGTCGAAGAACGAAGATCTCTTGCGATTAGAATGGTCGTGTGAATTGCGCTTTACGGTAAACAATCGGTATGGGCGTATTTGAGAATCCTGTCAGGTGCGATTCCACGATCAAGGTCGAAGAAATCAGCCGTCATCCGATCGTAAACTAAAACCCAGGGTCGGTTTATGGACAAGGTAGCGGTTATGAACCTCATTGTATTATGTAATTAGCATGACTATTGAAAATAATTGCATTCTGTATGCGATATTACCGAATAACAATACACAAAATATTGTGTGTGTTCTTAAAATATTTATTTACATATTTAATTTTGTTTTAAGACAGATCTGTAATACTTCTTTAGCTACTGTCATATTATAATATATTTTATGTAATACATACTTACTGCTCAAAAGAATTAGCGAGTATTTATTGAAAATAATAAAGAAGTAGGTAACTAACTTGTACGTTTCAACGTACTTCTGCAAATTTTAACAGTATTACACGCACTTTTCACTAATTAATACACATCTTGTATAATTGAAGAGTTCAGATAGAATTGGCGCGGTAACTAGCGCCCTCTTCTAAAATATTTTGTAAGTAAACGCAACAGCGTAATGGGAATTCTACTACACTTACTTAAAATGTGCTCAAAATTACTGCACCTAAATTTTATCTAAAACGGAAATAAGAGCTAAATTAGAGCAAACAATATGATTAATTTTGGTTATGTTATTATATATATTAATTTCGTCCTGCAATAAATAATAAGCATTTACTTTGAGAGCGCCATCTCTCAAATAATCGTCTAACATGTTCCTTATTGTCGGTAATAGAGATATTTGGAAAATGTAATTTATTTTCTCCTGTCATAGCCTAGATGAGTTTAGTATTAATAATGGTACAGAGATGGCTCTGCAATATTCTGTCACAATACGATGTTTTATTTATTTTTCTTTTGCATAGAATTTAATTAAGTAAAATAAACAGTTTAATTTCCAAGATTAGTAATTACTTATTTTAATAACCTCTTTATTAAATGTGTATATACGTACCATACCATCAGTTAGTACATATTTCCAGATTAATCAAAGCCATTTTAGCTAAAATAAAAATCAACCAACACACACACAATTTCAGAAGAAAATCCGTATAAATGCGTTACATAACTTATAAATTATTCATAATGCAAGCGCAGAAGAATATGCAGTAGGTTACAATAAGGTAGGTTACCTTTTAATATCCACATTTGTATAGTACCAAGCTTCCGACAATACTCAACCTTTTAGATGGAAAATTTAAAATTCAGTCGGTAATACCGCTCTCAATTGTAATGTACCGATATTAGACGCAAGTCAGGCTATATTTCCCTAAGGGAACGCACCACCGCAGCATTGTGTAAAGAGAAGGAAAAAATAACAGCTCCTCTTGTAGGTATACGGGGAGTTTTTAATATGGGGCTAATTTTTTTTTCCTTTTCTGGTTTAGTTTTCTACGTTGGAATTATGTAGATGTTGTTCAAGGATTAAAATATGTATATATTCTGTGGGGTGGAAATATAAAGCGGACAGAATTTTAAGAAGATTGTCGGTTGATTTTTTTCTCGTTGAGTAGCTTCTGATATTTTTCTCTCGTGCTTCGGTATTTTTTTTTAATTACGGTAATTGGTTTTTTAACGTTCAAACATAGCTTTCTTACAATGTATGTATATAATTTATGTGGTTATTAATTTGAAAATGCATTTTATAAATTGTGTAGGCAAGTAAAATTAATTTTAGACATCTATTCAAATTGTGCATCCCCTAAAGGCGGATTCATCATGTCGCGGAAAAGGAACATTAATACACGTCTATCATCTGTTGCATGAATATTTATCAATTAATGCAGTCCTCTTTTGCTAGGTCATACCCATTATCTTAATAGGAGCGAATTGAGTTGAAAGAACGTTTGTATGTGATACACACGTTCGAGTTATTTTCCTTTGTTGGTATTCCATTAATGGGATCATCTAATTAAATATAAATTTTTAATATGGTACGTAACAATAAATGTAATTGTTATCGAATCAATAACTATGCATTATTTGTGTGTATACTAGGTCGCTTTAGTTGCATGGAATTTTATAGTCTATGCAACTAAAGTGACTAATAATTCTGGAACATTGATTTATAAGATTCCTACTAATCTGGCTAAAGTGCTGGATGTTGCTTACTTTGTAGGTCTACTGATGTGTTTGATCATTCTGCATAAGTGTTTTTTTGTCTAACATTTAGAATTTTATGAAATCTCCAATTGTTTTCTTAGATGTTCCCGCTAACGAAAGTTTTCCATACAATACAAATAATCTTCAAAAAAGGTTTTTTTGGTGTTACTTGTCTCTACCAGGAGATATAGAGGATGATAAGCATGCCATCAGCAAGCATCTATTTACATTGGTAGAATCTTAACAAAAGTCTATCTTTGAACCTATGTATATAATTTTTATTGTTTGCAAACAACCTCAAGATTTATTTCAAAACTATTCTTCAAAGTAAATGGATCAAGTTTGCTGTGTGACGTGTGTAGTCGTCATTTATTTTAAATCTGTTCCAAGAAGCATTGGTGATAGTTGCAGAATTGCATATTGAATATTTTTTGGTCACCTAATAATCACTGTTGTTACAACTTTAAACTTGTAACCAAAATATTTGGAGCAAAGCACATAAATCTAAATAAGTCTTTCTCCAAAATAGCTATTCTTACTTAGAACACCTACCATTGCTCCCACTTGATCTGGCGAATCGTGCAGAGTTTGATGATGGGACTAAAAGAGAAAAAGTTCAAGGAATGCTGTCCATGGCAACGGCAACAAATGCTAAGGATGGGTCATCATTTTCCGCCAGCCATAAAAAAATATTATCCCTATGCGTTATGTATCTGAAGCAAAAATGTTATGCTGTTCTGTGGCTAGAAAGTCCTTATAAAAATAATCTGTTAACAGAGATAATTACTGAGGAACCAAAAGAAAGTATTAACCAAAACAGGCAAACATTTTAGAGCACTATAGAAGAAATCTAGAACAAATCTGCAAATAACAAATAATAAATAGTTTTCTTTAATTTCTTTTGATAAACCAAAAATAATGGAAGGCTAAACACTTAGAGCAATGTTAAGAATAAATTGGAACAACTGGCGGCTAACTCCAGACTCGTCATAGATTGATTTTCTTCATTTTGTTATAAAGCATATGCGATAGAAGGGTAAAATTTTATGGATACATATAGAACAAATCTAACACAACTTGAAACAACAAAATTCGTTCGTCCCAAGTTTTCCATGAAATAAAGTTGTCAGAATGTTAAAAGTTTGAATCAACGTTCGTAACCTGGAATATCTTTCAAAATTAGAATTTTCAAAAAATGGTAAATTCTCGTGAAAACTGGTTTTTCTCGATTTTTTATGAACTCAAAATTTAGAGCAATGTTCAGAGCAACTACAACAATCTAAAAAAAATTGGAAAAAATCAGTTTTCGAAAATGAGGCTGCCTAAAATAACAGCTTATCAAAATTAGAGCTAAAAGTGACAGAAGGCTAGAAATTTACAAAAATGTTTAGAACAAACTGAAAAATTTAAACCAAAATCGATTTTCAAAAAGGGTTAATTTCCGTTTGTTTAGTTAGATTGTTTCCCTCCGTTTCTTTCACAGCATACACGATAGAGGGGTAAAACTTTATAACAAATCTAGAACAACCTGAAACGACAGAAAGAAGACAGAAAGACGACAGAAGGTAAAAGTGTGGAACAATATTCGGAGCAATTAAAATAAAAATTTTCAAAATTATGATTTTCAAAAAATGACCTTATCTCAAAGTTTTCAGAAACTAAAGATAATAGAAGGCCAAAAATTTAGAACAATGTTGAGAGCAACTGCAAGAACCTCAAATAATTAAAAAAAATTGATTGAATTTTTTCATACTTGGAATAACTTAAAAAAAATCATTTTTCGAGTGAGAGGAACAGCTGAGGGGCGAGGAAAAGGGTTACTTCAAAATGAAGATTTTTCAAAAATGGCGAGGCTCGCAAAACTTGCCCTTTCTTTCATAAGCTTGACAGAAGGCTCAAAATTTTAAACAATGCTCGTAAAATTTATAATAACCTGGAAAAAACAAAAAATTCAATTTTCAGAAATGGCGGATGAGAGGGAACTAACTTTAGCTAACTTCATTCGTTTCAGTCATTTGAAACAATTTTCGATATATCACTTTTTTGAAAGAGTAGGGAGGCTGATCAAAAAGAGTTATTTATTATACAAGGGAAAATAGTTGTTTACCTACATAGTAGGCACCTGGTAGGTACAAATATTTTTCTCAACAGTAAATTTTTTACGAAATAATAAATATTTATATCGATATTAGGTACTTGGTGTATTTTTTTTAAGGTTATGATATTATTACAGTTTCAGTTGTCAGTTTAGAATTGATAAATAAGAATATAACTACTTAATAGATGGCAGCATTTATTTTTTAATTTAGTTTAGCATTTAGTTTTTAATTAATTCTGCAAAGAAGAGGGCCTAATCGAAAATAGCCTGCCAAAATATAGGCTTGCGATTGGTTTATTGCCGGTCATGTTTACAGTGCCCAAATTTGCTAGACTTTAACGACGCCATATTGTAGACAGAGCTGATTGAGTAAACACATATTTCGTTAAATATTTTTCTATTATCTTTTTGCGTTTCTACTACTTTAAACAAGAAAATGTAAAACTGATCCACAGCCTAATACAGGTGGACTATCAACATCGCCTCCAAGAAAACGTGCTACTTTGGGGCGTGGACATTTGTACAGAAAAATCCTACAATAAAGAAAACACAGATAACACTACAATTTTCAAACACTATAGGTAACAGACAGATAAATTGTTATGAATATGTAGATATATTTATATTTAATAATAATAGTAGGTGTTTCGAAATGAAGTGTTTCCCGTATTCTTGGTAAATATAAAGCTAAAGGACTAATTTCACCACCATTAAAACGAGTTGGAAGAAAGGCGGTGCTACCTACATTTGACAAAACTATTAAATACATGATAAGAAGATTTCTGAGATTTCCAGTGCTATATACAAATCCTTATGGTACGAAAGGACTTTTCAAAATAAAAAGCTCCTGCTTTTTATTATGATGAAAGCGCAGCGCGAAAATTATCTGTCAGCTGGAGGAATGATCGAAATGTACACGAATACATTCACATCAGTAAGTTAAACTTTCTCCTGATACCGTAGATTAAATTAACATATTATGTTCCAGGTTATACGTAAAGCATTTTCATTCTATGCCATCTTAAGAAACGTTCTTAATAAGTAATTAAATATGAATCTCTGTTCGGATGGAATTAAATAAATTTTTGCAAAATTAAATTTTGAATTTATTCCAGCTAACATATTCGTATATTTTTCTATACGAATCGCTCTAAATACATCCGTGCAGTATAGATAAATTTAGTAAGTTCGTAACTTAATAAACCGGTAAACCCGTACAACACTGTATATATATATATATCACCCTGTATACAGCCGTGAGTATGCACCACCTTGTATACAACACTGTTAATATACCACCCGCATATATGTACAACAACCTAATTACACCACCCTGTATACTAGATAATGTACCGCCCTGTATATGCACTTAATGTTTACACAGTCCTTTTTATTATTTGTTTAATAACAATGTAATCGCAAAGTCATTAAGTGACGTCACCAATGGCCTTCTACACGCCGTTTGTTTATTATTAGTGTCACTTCGGTACGTGCCGTTATTGCGGACGGTCGTATCGTTGTCCATGGGGTCATTTTCTAACAACAGTATTTTCCGCTGTTGTATTTCTATCTGTGCGGCTTTGACATTTAATTTTCTTCTATCTATATTATTCCCGTTATGCGAACACGCAATTTTTAATTGCTGTCCGAAAAGTTTCAATTTTTGAGTTATTTCTAACTTCAAAATTCCCCGCACAAATGCGTGCAGTCGTTATAAGGTTAGTTGGTATTTTGTTACCGACTAACCAACTACTCAATATGAATGCTGTGTTGTTATTTTTCTTCAAATATTATCAACGATTGTTGTAAAGCATTCATGTTGGGTAAAGTCGTTTCGTTTCTTGAGTTGAGTGTTTGGGTGCTGAATGTATGGGATTGCAAGTTACTTTCTTCGTGTGCTTGATTCCTTGGCGGACTATATATTCAATGTGAATACTCTGTAGTAACTCATTTCCCAAGTTTTACACAAGGGAGGTATGCAATAGTGCGAATGCTATCACTAGAGCTCGTATGGTCGTTGGGTTCTTGCTTCTTGTTTGACATTCGGATTCATCCGAATGGGTGCTCTAATGGCATAGTTCCAATGACACCAAAATGCCTCTGTATGAGGCCTATCAAACTGTTGTGGGTGCTTGGCGTCTACAAGAGTATCGATGTGGTAGCCCCAATCTTGCGCATATCTCCTTTGTTTTAATTTGGGATTAATGACTGCTGCAGTGTATTCATGTTGGATTATAGTCTTGCATTCTTTATCGTGTCGCTTCTTCTACAACGACACGAATATCTTGAGTGTTTGTGTTCTGAGTGTGTGAGGGTGATGTTTGAGTGCAAGTTATTTTCATCGTGTGTTAGATGAACGAATGTGAGCGATATGTTGGTGAATGTGTGAGGGTGGTGTTGGAGTGCAAGTTCTTTTCTTCGTTTGCTTGATTCCTTGGCTGGCTATATATTCAATATGAATGCTTTGTAGTACCTCATTTCCCAAATTTTACACAATGGAGGTATACAATAGTGCGAATGCTGTCACTAGAGCTCGTGTGGTCGTTGGGTTCTTGCTTCTTGTTTGACATTCGGATTCATCCGAATGGGTGCTCTAATGGCACAGTTCCAATGACACCAAAATGCCTCTGTATGAGGCCTATCAAACTGTTGTGGGAGCTTGGCGTCCACAAAAGTATCGATGTGGTAGCCCCAATCTTGCGCATATCTCCTTTGTTCTAATTTGGGATTAATGACTGTTGCAATGTATTCATGTTGGGTTATAGCTTTGCATTCTTTTTCGTGTCGTTTCTTCTACAACGACAATAATTCTCTTGAGTGTTTGTGTACTGAGTGTGTGAGGGTGATGGTGTTGGAGTGCAAGTTATTTTTATCGTGTGTTAGATGAACGAATGTGAGCGATTAGTTGGTGAGTGTGTGAGGATGATGTTCGCGGGAAAGATATTTTTATCGTGTGCTTGATTCCTTGGCTGACTATATATTCAATGTGAATACTCTGTAGTAACTCATTTCCCAAGTTTTATACAAGGGAGGTATGTAATAGTGCGAATGCTGTCACTAGAGCTCGTATGGTCGTTGGGTTCTTGCTTCTTGTTTGACATTCGGATTCATCCGAATGGGTGCTCTGATGGCACAGTTCCAATGACACCAAAATGCCTCTGTATGAGGCCTATCAAACTGTTGTGGGTGCTTAGCGTCCACAAGAGTATCGATGTGGTAGCCCCAATCTTGCGCATATCTCCTTTGTTCTAATTTGGGATTAATGACTGCTGCAATCTATTCATGTTGGGTTATAGTCTTGTATTCGTTATCGTGTCGCTTCTTAGCATATATGTACATATATTCGTTCCAAGATCATTATGTAAGTACAACAATATTTTTAATTTTCTTAGGTTGTCGTCTTGCATGAAATGAGAAATCTGCGCACGTAGAATTCAACCTAACAATAAGTGATAGATTTCAAATAGTGTCTAATCCGAATATATGTCCACCCGAATTTACCTTCTTCGACTTGGGATTAATGGAAATACCGTCCTCGCAGATGTTGGACAAAGTTAACTTTACAGAACGAATAGGTATAGAAGCGAACAAATACACAGCATCACTTGTCACTATTTTTTTTTGGTAAAAAAATTGTATACTGAAATTGACAAAGTTGTAGTGTAAGTATTTTATCATTTGGATTGATCCAACGATGCAAGTTGCTTTATGATTGTGCTAAAATACACGTTTCAATTCATGCGATTAAAAAAAACGCAATGCAGTCCATACAATATATGAGTATTAGCAGTACAGATCAGGTAATCGGATTATGCGAAAATATATCGGATTATTCATTATATTTTGCTTCGATGTTCTATATTTTTTATCTGTCGTGGAAATTCAAATAAATTAACGCGAAGTATTTATTACTGTGAATACAACATAGTTTTATATTGTAACAAAACGAAAACATACAAAAATGCGAAAGCCAGTCAGAGCCAGGTATATCGAGTGCTGAATTAACAGCACTGCTAATTATATTGATAAATAAATTTCAACATTCAGGTTTGTTACGATCTGACGCATACTAATTTGAAACTGTGTTAATGTGTGGATTTTAACCAATCATGGATTTTTTCCGTTCTCGGATCTGACGTATAAAATGATTCTTTCTTTTTTGACGCTTCTTATTATACGCCATCTAATTCGGCATTTACTTTATAATATGGATATAAAGAAGCTACAAGCATTTAATCATACTTAAGAATTTGTAAACTTCATGTCTTAAATTCCAAGACCGGAAACGTACATGGTACGTACTATATATCCAGGTCTTTACATCCATTCTAACCTATCAAGAACAACAGCCATCTAATTCATTAAGTCTTTGTGTTCAGTTTCCTTTATAGGAAGTACAAGGAAGATGGATTGAAAAATGCTTTGAAGTTATATGGCAAGTCGTGCGCATGTCTTCTTCTTTTGTTTCCATTGCCTTCTCTTATTTATTTAATAAATTTTCCGTGGAAGATGATGGATTGTACGTCAAACCGTTTGCTTTATATTGGGGAGATAATTAGCGGCACATGAAGTTTTATAATGGAGTGAATCGTTTTCTTATTATATTGCGAAGAAGAATTATACGTACGGATTAGACCAGTTCTTTTTTTTTCCTTCAAGGTCGGAGTTGGGAGGAGGGATGTTATTCTTGTATAGAAATTTATAATTTTAGTTTTAAACTAATAGTTTACGCTTTGTTCGTTGTGTTTAATGAAGTACAATAGGGTAATTAAATGCGTTTGTGTTTTTACACAACTGAAAATAAACATTTAACTTAATTCTCGTTTTATTTTATTCTTTCCTCTATAGGACGATGAATATTTCCATTAATGCAATTATTTTGCTTTGTAGGATAATTAAAAGCATTTTAGAGGAAAATGCTTTAAAGGTAAAGTAGACAAAATTAGTATAAAAGGATTTTGTAAAGGAATGCACTTATATTTTTGTAATTGAAACATGAAACTTGCAATTTAGATTCCTTGCAGTATTGGACTTATTTAGAATGTTAGGTTCGTTTCTTTCTATTACTACAACTGTGCAAAGAATTACCTTTTTAAAAGGAATGTTTGGTCGTATGTATGTACATACGTCTAAAGCGGTTCACAGTTTAGAAAGGGGGATCAAAGGGAGATCTTTCTCCAAAATACTTGCCGTCTTTACTTCATATACTTTTCCTGGCAAAAATGTATAGGACTAGTGGATATGACCTGTGGAGGTAGGATTTTTGCTGCCATTACTCATTCTGCAACAAAAAACTGATGGATAGAAGGGGAAACATTTGCCAAAATTTTTTGCGAAGAATTTGTTAAATCAGACTAGCTTTTTTAGGTTTTGGCCATCCATCTTCTCATGTTGGGTTACCAAGCATTGATTTAGAAAACCAATGTAGCCGATGCTATAATATTGAAATTTCTAATTATTGCAGCCACTAAATACCAAGCTTATCGCACCTAAAATTCTACCAAAACTCAGTTTTTCCTACCATGATCACAAGTATCTCGAAAAAGCTAATTCTGATGTGAAAAAACGAAAAACATTTTTGTTGTTTAATACATAATGTGGTTTTGATAGGAAAATTCGAAGCAGAAGCTTTCTAGATATAGTTAAATTGATTATGAAAAAACATGGTTAGCATTCCAAGTTCTGGACAGCTTTGCAATGTACACTTTAGGTTCTCATGCTTTTGGAGATGGAAATTCCATGTATAAGTTTTGACCATCTCTCGAATAGGATGGAAGTGAGCAATGGTCGGTGACACAAGTGCTAGAAAAGTAAAGCAAAAAAGGAAATCGTTTTTCCTGTACTTCAAAGTTACAATAACGAACATCGTATGTTTGCTACAGGTCAATCAAAAGATGGTGAAGAAATACACAACTTTTAGGTTTTATAAATGAAGAATCATTAAATTTAAAATGTCTTTTTTGATTATAGGATTGTTAGATATACACATTTTGAAAATAAAATAAAGTACAGTACAGTTTTATCTGCGCTTTCCCTTTTATATAATAATACTATGAACCCTGTAGAAGCAAGCTCCAAGTGCCCTATCGATCAATCACACCAGAGTGCCATTATCAATCAAGCAAAGGTTTCCTTGCCCCAAGCCTCAGTTAAACTTACTCTTTCCAAGGGGTAACTGTAACCCGCTATATTACATATATATATGTACCATCGCCGCCAAAAGTAGCGAATCAGACTTCAAGCGATATGACCTTTCGTTTACCTGCGTAACATCCGACTAATCGCACTGGGCGACTGTAATTAGAGACGGATACCTACCTAGTACGTAAATTTGACGCAGGAGGATTTGCAAGAAATGCAAAGCTACTTATATAATATCATTTGCCATAGTTGCATTTACTTTATATTATAAATAAGTGCCTACTAGAATTATTAAATAGATTTCGTAAACACAAGCACCCTTTTCTGTTTCTTGATAGTAAATTATATGTGCGTAAAGCATGCATGTTTTACACTTGCATATTTTAAATCATACGCTTCTTAATATAGTAATACAATTTTATTTATAGAAAACAAATAATTGTTCGGAAAGCGGTATTAAGAAACGATTTTAATCATATTTAAATAAATTTACTACGAATCCCATTAAATTCCTAATGTCTTTTAAATTAATGCAAGTGCAGTATTTATTGAACCGACTAAAACTTCTTATGTTCTTGTTCTTCAACGAATTTTGTACCGTCAATGTCGGCAAATTGTAAATATATTTTTAATTACGAACATTGTTCAAATCCCACAAAGTTCTTAGAAATAATTGACATTTTGCTATCAGACACATTGTATATTTTGCGCTGTTTGAATTAAAATATTAGGCGAATATATCAATAAAATAATATAAAAGTCGTTCCATAGTTACACGTCCTATTCTACAATTTTATAATTTTTGCAATTATTGTTTGAATCATATTTTGCAAGAGAAATTTATCCTAATATTTCTTTTTCTTCAATTAATTTGGCTACGTTCTACCTTAGTTTAGTACATCATATTTATTTCCAATATATTCATAACTCGCTTCTTTTAAATTCATTTAAATGCTCGTTGCCCTTTAGCCTGCAGATATACGGCTTGGTACAACTGCCCAGTTATTTTACCTGAATAAACGATTCAGGACCGAAAGCCTATAATAGACGCATTTTATTGCAGTTTGATTCGCTACTTTTGGCGGCGATAGTACATATACATATAACATACAGAGTTTCTTTTTTCAAAAGTCAAGCATAAATTAATTATTTTCTTTGAAATATCTTCGAATGAATTCTGGAATTGCGTTAGAGAAATGGTGCAAAGTTGAGTGTATTTAAGATCTGATATAGAAGAATCCAGATTACTGATCCATATTTTGATTTAATCTCCAGAGTGAGTTGAAGATCTGCAACAAAGCTCCTGCATATCCTGTAGTGCGAATAATGCAGACATACCAGATGAAGATTTGTGGTTCTAGCTATTTGGGGCACTCGAGCAATTTATGACGATCCTTACGAAGTATTTTTGCCACATTTTCAAATTAATAAATAGGCAAATGAAGTGCAATGAAATGGGCTACATAGTCAACAAAAATCACTTTTCGTTCTGCAAACCTTTGGAATTAACCATTGAAAAAAATTGTTGTGATGCTCAAATCACCTCAATTGCTCGTCGTTGTACATTATTAGAGAAGTAAAAGAACTCTGCATAGTAATAGTACCTTCAAATTGAAGTGAATACTGGTACTGTAGAAAAAGGCTATACCCATAATGGGGGCGTACTAAATCATGTAGAGGTCACTTTATAAGGTTGGGGATCGCAACAGTCTAGAAT
>SMLS01061540.1:0-28742 GCA_004785975.1 Popillia japonica
GTATTTGATTTGTTTTTTCTTCATTTTCGATTTTCTTTTCCATTGCCATCACATTTGTGACTTTCTCTGTGGTGGCAAATAAAAGATATTGTTATTATTTTCGTGGGTAGTTCTGATGACTGAGCCACAACTGACTGGTTTCATAAAATACACAGATTAAAAGGCTTTCCATTCATTCTGTAAAAATTAAATTAATTTACTACAGAACACTTCAGTAACAAACAAAATAAATATCAGTCAAAAATAAATTCTTTATTTGTGAAGGCACATGTGTGAGAAGTATAAATGCCTTTTTAAATCATGTAGTGGGGATTATTTGCAAGGGCTTCCCAAGGTGTATTGCTTCTCTGACTATTGGCCCAACTTTAGCGCGTACAAATTTGTGCAACCGCCTCGTTACTCTATTTCCTCGTTTATAACGCTAAATTTTGTTTTGGACGATAGATCGATCAGAATACAATTGCATCCGTTTTCTTTAAATAAATTAAATGAATGTGAAGACCATACTGGCTGTGTACTTTGGTTATATGAATAAATGGAAGATACTTTGGTTATATAAAGTGAATCTGATTATCAGAATTTTAAGTAGTTTGTGATGAAAATCTTTAAAATTGTCATTAGCGTTTGTTGTAAAGTTGAGGCTATGGTCACTTCGTATAATATACATACATAAGTATATAAATAATTTGTATGGTAGGTATTGTTGCTGTTATGATACAGTTGTTACCTGTATCATAAAAATGAGAATAGAAATACAATACATACCAGAATAAAATTTATAAAATATATTTAATATGGTTACACACACTTTACTTTTGTAGATAGTTATAATAAAAACCTTTAAAAAGAATAACAAAAATAAATAAATAACAATAAAATAAAATTGTCTAAAAATGAATGTTTTATGATATCTATAAATAATACAGTAAGGAGAGAAACAAACAGTTTTAACAAAACCACTGCCAGGAAATATGTACAAATGTAAACAATCAAATAATTCCCATTAATCCAATTGAAATTACATACTTCTAAGTATAAACAATGTGCTCTATATCGCTTCATTTAAACTTTAGAAACGTAAACCTAACGATTTAATTTTATGGATAAAATGTTTATAAATGGCAAACTTATTGCAGTTATAGAGTTTCAGTTTTATCTTGCTTTTACTTAAATAAATTAAGAAAAAATATTAGTTAGAGATGAAGTGGTTTAGCTATAATCTATTGTACACCGATTAGAAACATATTTATACATGGCGCATGGAGCCTGCTTGGTTTGTTACAAAAATAATTATGATAATCTTGTAACTTTATAATTAAATGGAAACATACAATTTTTTTAAGTTTTCATATATGAAATTCAATCAGTTCCTAAAGTTTGAATAAAATGATATGGAATACTTTGTATACATATAATTACGACTAGGTACATACTATCTAGCTATTTCCTCTTTATTATCAGAAGTAGCTGTTTCTGTCCTGAGAGGCCTTCCCATAAATGTTGGTTGTCCGTTGATTATACTTCCAGTTCGTTTCCTTGTTACAAGTGGTGGCGACTTTGGCTTATTATACCTAAATATACC
Source organism: Popillia japonica (assembly GCA_004785975.1). NCBI lineage: Eukaryota > Metazoa > Arthropoda > Insecta > Coleoptera > Scarabaeidae > Popillia > Popillia japonica. Next base: position 1,583 of record SMLS01061540.1, read on the forward strand.
TTCAGCTGGAAGTCTCGGCAAAAATTTTGGCGAGGTATACCAAAATCGATAAGTGAAAAACCATGTCAGTATTGCTACAGAACCACCCAAAAACTTTTCTATCATTATGTGATGATACACCATTGTACCAACTAACATAACATCCCATAATATTTGCAGTAGTGTAATACCAATAAATATGCCCCTAATATATGGTGTAAATTTCTCATAACTAAATTTTAAGATTTGGAATTGTTGTGGTGATAAATTTTTAAGTATATTTGTATTTTCTGCATTCGATTTTGTAATTCGCTGATGATCCTCCAATCTAATGGAATCCTTTATGCTGTCCCAATTTATAATAGACCGAGTTTCTTCAATTAATACCAAACTCCCATAGACTAAGATAAAGCAATGTCCAGATATATCAAGACCATTCCAATAGTACCCATCTTTCAGACATTTACGTTTTGCATTATATAATTCTCCTTTCATAGAACATCGTCCAAATGTTGACTCAATTAAGTCAAAGGAAGTTGTCCAAATCCACCAAAACAATGTGGCAATAATGATTCGAATAGCATGCTGTTTCACAATTTTTTCTTTATCTCCACAACAGTATACAAATGATGTTAACATTGTATATGGAACTAGAAGAAGTAAGTTCCACCCCCACGCAAATTTTACAAAATACTGATTTAGTAAATTATCTGACCTAGCTAAATATCCTTTTGGTATTGCAAAAAAATCTGCAATTAGAGATATAAGGAATAATGATCCTAAATAAAGGGCAACTTTTAGATTTGTATCAAAGAATATCGATTTTTTACAGATATGCATCACCATTATTATCAGTATTTCTTTCACTGAAGACTGATTCGTTGTTGGTTTGGTTCCTTTCATTTCTGGTTTAGATTCACCCATATTTGGACGAAAGTTTAGTTTGGTGTTATTATGCACTGATCTTCGTTTTGAAACCATAATGGAAAATTATAGGCTGAAAAATATAAATATAGAACAATATGTTGGAAGTAAAAGATTCAAATAGGATAATACCATATTTAGAGACAATACACTATTTCATTTTTGGACTTGAACTTTCACCTTGTTGCTAATTATTACAGTGCACTTTTTCTCTGTATTCACGGGCTTAGCAATTTATATAAATTCATAAATTTCTTGAGCCCTCAAGTAGGAAGAAATGGGATGGTAATCAGCCTAAGTGATAATTTTTAATAATTTTCAGTTAAATAATATTTCAGTACTAAGACGCTTCATATTTTGCTCTTAATAAAATGCAATAAAATGTCATCAATTTGTCAATTATTCTCTGTAAAAAGTGAAGTTGCATGTCATGTAATTGCTTAAAATTATGTAGATATTCTACATTAGTTTCATTAGATTTTCGTTAGATATTTTATATAACACAAGCTATTCCTAATATAGAAACATGTTTTTATATATTTTAGTCATATTATATAAGGTTTTTTTGTATATCTGTTAAAAATTCTTACTAATTTTACTTTTTAAGTTGTTTATCTTTAACGGCTAACTTCTCACTTCTTCGGTCTCATTTCACGGTTCACACGAGATATTTGACAGAAATTTTGTTAAGGTTAGGATTTTAAATTGATGCTAAGATTTATGTTTACAATAGTTTAACAAATAATGGTTTGCTAAACTTAAATATGATGTTACAAACAGTTTGTTATCCTAGAAGAATTGTAGGTTAGTCAAGAGTCTATTATAACTTTAATTAGCTTTTTTTTACTCATGTACTTTCAGCATTCACTCGGTTATTTTCTGTATCTAGCTCTAGAGATTTGAATCAAAAATGGCGAGAAGAAAGAGGACTACCTATGAATCCAAATGCTTTTGGTATACTCACTGATAGACCAGACTATTCATATATGGATGGGAGACCAACCCCTATGGGTGGACGACAACGTGGTAGATTATTGAAACAAAAAGAAATTGCTGCAAAAATTATTGCATTAACAAATGAAATGGATTTTGCTGTTGGAAGACATAAACAAATGCAGGTTGAAGCTGAAAATACAAAGAAAGCGATATTAGCAAATAAATTAAAACCAAAGGGTAAATTGTTATATAAGACGTAACAACTAAAATAATTTAATGTAGTATGTTTTTATTGATATTCCTATCTTCTATGTTTTAAAATTGCTTTTTGTAATACATATTGCATATTAAAGTTCATTACTAGAAAACTATTGTTAGCTTATTAAAGTCCAATTCACACATATAGGGTCGTGCATAGACCGTGCGCGGATCGTGTCGTGTTATTCTAAATCGCAAAAACGACTTTTCCATATAAATTATATGAAGACGGCACGGTCGCAGTCTAGTCGGTGCACAGTCTCATAGGTGTGAATTAGAAGCGGTCGCCATCATATAATTTATATGGAAAAGTCGTTTTTGCGATTTAGAATAACACGACACGGTCCACGAACGGTCTATGCACGACCCTATATGTGTGAATTGGGCTTAAGTGGGTCATAAAAGTGGATTATCGAACGAAGGTTAGACCTGGGTTAGACTTTAAATGATATGGGATGCTTTTATAATTATATGTACACTAGCGCTCAAAAGTTTAAACGCACCAGGTAAAATCGTAGTAAAACAAAAATAATCCAGAAACTGTTTATAGTTATAAATCGTAAGAATATATAAGTTTAAGAGAAAATATAACATTCTACAATAAGTAATTATGAAATATACTTTTTACAACCAAAATCTATAAATGAGATAATAAAATTTTTATTATACCTGCATCACAATGTTGGTATCTCGAACGCATGCGTGCGAAATCGGGCCATTAATAATAATAATAATAGTTTTTTATTGACGATGAAAGTACATTCAGATATAAAAAAAAGAGTTCCTAAAAAGTGTCATCAAAAGGATCCGAGATCAGCTTCATGACAACAAGAAGCTGCTCTTATTCTCGGACCCAAACAACTTAAAAGTAAATTGAAACTAAACTAAAGTTAACCTAAAAGAAAACCTAACCTAAATTCGTGTCTTGTTACTACTACTAGAAGAAACAATGTTTATAGAAGAAGAGTAAAGAATAGAAGAGAAAAAAAGAGAAAAGAAGAAGGCGAGATAGAGAGAAACGAACCGAAGAGAAGCAGATACATACGCTCGCGATCATGACTTGGCAGGCGGACAACAATATAGTTTTCTAACGTGATAAGCCAGTGCTGGTGGAGTCAAGTTCTTTAGTGCAGTTGGGATAGCATTGTACAATCGAACAGCTTTATATGAAAACGACCGCTTGAATAGCTCAAGATGGTGAATTGGCGGTGTTAATAGACCTTTGATCCTGATATAGGGTGTGCACATCCGAACGAAAAAGCAACTTTCGGTACAACTACCTGGGTTTCTTGAAAAATATTATTTTGAAGTAAAACATAGTAGAGAGATAGTCAGCTCTACGTTCCATATTCAGCCATTTGGCCCACCCGAGTGTATGGGAGATGTGTTCACGCCGGCGAATCCCGTATATAAACCTAAGGCAGGCGTTCTGCACACGCTGCACCCGAAGCCTATCAGTACTATCCAAGCAGGGGTAGTATACATTAATACAAAAATTAAAACACCGGGGTGTTTTAAAGTCGCCTAGGCAACAAGTTTACATATGACAGTAAACAGACATTTATTGCGGATTTATTGTTTCTTTTCCAAATAAACATTAATGGTACAATTATTATTGTTGAAAATTCTAACCAGAATTTTAGCCAGAATATTCAAAATTGTTGTCGTTGGCTAATAGCGAAGTAGTATATTCGATCTAATGCAGCTATACGAGCTATACCATGCCTTCAAATATGTACTTTCCTGATTAGAGTAGGCTGTTTTTTAAGTATTTTTTTAGTAAGATTGGCGACACTGCAATACTTTTAAATTTTAATCACTTTGACAGTTTGTTATGGCACCAAAATCTGTACAAAAATTAAAAATTGAACTTTAGAAAAAATATTTTATATATTAATTAAATTTAAAAGTTAATATTACTAAAGGTAATGCTGGTATAGCATTCACTAATTCTTGTATGTGTGTTGAATTCGTTTTAAACTATTCTACTAGTGGAAATAGTGACAAGAAGAAGAGGCAACTATAGTTCCCTTCTTCTTCTATTTGCTTTTTCTTAAAATTGTTGAAGAGTTAAAGAAATGGCTTTTTGTGGGCGTGTTCTAGCAATAAATAAGCTCAATTTTGTTGTGATCTTTTAAAGGGGTGAAACATGCAACCCCTATTCTCCTTTTTACCAACTTTTTAACAAAATAACATTTTTTGTTTTAACTCGCCAAAAATATATTAAATCGAATATTGTGTTTTTGAGAATTAGACATACTACAAGTAAGATAATGAAAACTAAAGTATAATTTTAGACAACAAAAAACTGCTTTCGTATGACTGTATAAAAAAATTAGATCATCCACCGTATTGGCAAATAGAAAATCGTAATATTCTATTTTCAAGTATATGTATTCTGTAAAGATCTGATACCTCATGTGCTTTACTGTACCACTCATTCTAGCTAGTTATACGTTGAAATAGCCGTGTCTACTGAAGAATTGATTTAGATAGTAGTGTACCTCACCGTGGTTTCGCCCCAATCAGTGTTGTTGCGGATGAGTGTAGCCGTCCATCGTTTTCGCGTCTTCTTTTGCCAGCGCTTTGAACGCTTATATAGCATCCATCTATGCTTCTGTTGTACCAACCTCGAATTTCGTAGCCGCTCGTCCTTTTATGGTTCAGATGTATTTTACTCCAGCGATAAGGGGTTGCGCCGATTTGGATCACGTATTGTTTGAGCTAGAAAACCACAATAAACTGCTGATAGCATTTCCAGTTAAAATAATTTAACATTTTTGGTTTTTCATTTCAAATAGAATTACTTTTCTTTTTATTGGAACAGTGATCTTGTATTGTTGGCATAACCCTCAAGCAATTTTGTATCATACACTTTGTCTCTACAGCTAACTTAAATATTTGATTTTTTATTTACTTATATATATATTTATACAGGGTGAGTTTTTTCCGGTGTTTAGCATGGCGATTGCGGAAACTACTACAGATAGAGATTCGGTTAAATGGTGAAAGAAATGGAGTTTTACTAGTATGGCTTACTAGATATTTCGCGAAAATAATATTTTTCTTATTTCGTTCGGTGCCTGTAGCTCTGTTATTATTCACTTGAAAAGAAATGTGCAAAGGAAAAAGTTGTAGGAAATTGTATGCTTAATAACACAGTTTAACCTATATCTTTATTTTAGCTATATTTTTTGAGTTATGACACAAACTTGTGTTTTTTTAAATAGAAACACTAGGCCATGGTTTTATAAAAAAGGTCTCTTCTCAAAGATTCTAATGATGTGCTACTTCATATAGTTATTTTTATAAAGAAATAAATTATTGCTACCTATCTGCAATTTTTATTTTGAAATTACAAACATAATTATTTTTGTGTTACTTAAGTGTTTATTCTATTGGAGTTACAAATAAAAATAATTTCTGGGAAAGTAATAAACATAGAATGGCAAACGATAAATAATAAACAATAAAGGAAATTATGATATAAATAAACTATTAGCAAAACAACGCATTTAAAATATTGAAGACTAAAGATGTTCAAAATGACCACCATTATGGTTAATGCACAAGTTACATATTTTTAAAGCCGATTTTGTTGCTTTTCTAACGGAACGTTCATGAATATTAGCAAAAGCTTCTAGAACAGCTTCTCTAAGGTCCTCAACAGTGTTATACGACTTTTTATACACCCTATCTTTTACCATTCCCCATAAATTAAAATCTAAAGCAGACAGATCAGGAGATCTGACCATTGAACAGGCACGTTTCTTCCCGTACATGGTTCGAGAATATTTCGTTTAAATGATTTCGTACTGTTCGTTGATTATGTGGTGGCGCTCCATCATCTTGAAACCATTCGAGCATACTACGTGTCTGTAATGGTGATTCATCTAACATATCATCGAAATCATTTTGCAGAAAGTGAGATAACGATCTCCTGTTAGTGTACAATGAAATATGTATGGGCCAATGTCGAGCCAATGACGCCGCATCAAACATTAAATCTAAACTTAACTAGAGGTCTCCTCTGTTCAACATGGTGCGAATATTTTTCCATCCTGTTGTGTATGTAGTAATAAAAATATAACGTACTGTTACGAATGGCGCCATCTAGCGACAAAGCCGTTTAAAATGGATTATGCAGTGCACTGTAATTATGATATATGGATGGTTCGCGTGTTTTTCTGGAGACATTCTAGAGAGGGCGTTCTAGAACAGTCTAGTTTAGTGTAGAGAATTCTAGAAGCTATATTTTATGTATATAAGGGTGACAATCTCGTATGCGGGACAGTCTTGAACTAGCGCGTAATTAGAACGGACGCTGTGAATATAAATACGAAACGTGCATATAAATTTGTGTTAGTTGAAATAAATAGTTTAATTAGTGTTCTACGTTACCAAGTAATTCTTAAGTGTTAAATTAGTTTAAATAAATACTTCTGTTAAAATATTATCGCCTGAAGATTATTTAAAAACCCTAAAACGTAACAGTACATTAACTCACTTATTCTTTAACTTAAATAAATATACTGTATTGTAACAACTGTATAAACGTAACGTAGGAAAGATGTACTGCGTGTGTGGGTTGCGCGGGTGAAGTGAATAATACGAAAATACACCAATATCTCCTCCGTAATTTCAAAGGTGTAATCTGGAAGATGGTTTTCTGGGTCATGTTGAGCGACGTAAAATTAAGGCTGAGGTTCCAGGTTGTTCAGCTTTTACATCTGGCCATGACTTACCTGTAATAGACTTATTAGTGGCACTAAATTCAATAACCTCACATGTTTCAGCAGATGAAGTATTCGGTTGTTCTGACTTCGACTCTCGAATCGAATTAGGTACAGTATCTGACAATTCGGGTAAATCCATTTTGGATTTCTGTACAACGCCGGTATATGGTAAAAGTTGATCGATATGCTTCCTTTGAGTTTTATCACTTATTAGAATGTCGTAATTTAAAGCGTCATGTTTTTGCGGTGATGATTCCATATTTCCATTTATTCGCAGCGTTAGCATAGCATCTGGCTTGAAGTTGGTCATTCACATCAAATTTGCGTATTTTCCCTGATAGAAGCGTCTTCTTCTCTTCCATCTCAGCATTGACTTCCCGTTTTACCATGTCTAATCTCGTTTTGATGGTGCGTCCTAGCATCAATTCTGAAGGACTGGGTACAATTTGATGTTTTCCCGCATTGCATCAGGAAACGAGTCAAATTTAACTTCAAGTTACCTTCATCTTGCAATTGATTTCGCAAACTTCCCTTAACGGTTTTAATGTACCGTTCCGCCTGTCCGTTAGTCGCCGGATGGTATGGTGCTGTAAACTTATGATGTATGCCATTACTGTCCATAAACTTCTTGAAGTCGTAAGATTTAAAATTGCAGCACACGTTGCCATGGCATGGTCTAGTACTTCCATGGATGAACTACTTTCCTTGGATCATTCCTAGACTTAGAATATCTCACACATTCTCTACAGATTCGTTCTATGTCATGGTCTATTCGTGGCCATCATACGTAGCTGCTAGCTAAAACCTTCATTTTTACCATTCCAATATGTGTGCTGTGTAATTCTGCTAAAATTGCATTTCGTAATATTTCTGGAATAGCTACTCGCATTCCTTTCAACAGCAGTCTTGTATCGAAAACTCAACTTCATTATATCCTTGTGGTAATCGTGATCCATTTTCAACTGCAAAATAAATACTCCATAAGGTTGGATCTTTTAAGGTCTTCTTCTTGATGTCATTTCTGGTCACAGGTAAATTTTCGAATTAACTAATCTGAATAAACACTTCTACATCATCGTAACCTTTCGTTGTATCAGGTAAGGGTGAGCGGGATAGGTGATCCGCATTTACATGCAACTCTGTCTTCCTATGCTTGTAGTTGTATCCAGAAATATAATTTGCGTAGTGTAAAAGTCTGATTTGCTGACCTAAGTCAGGTAATCCTTTATTTGGATGAAATATTAAATGTAAAATGTCTGCCGTAACAGTATGGAAAGAATTTCATCAGGCCCCATATAATGGCTGCAGCTTCTCTATCAACCTGGTCATAGTTTTGCTCAAGAAGATCGGGAAGCAAAAGCTATTGGTCGTCACCATCTGTAATATGCGATATAACTGCTCCAATACCTTTCGGTGAGGCATCTGTCGCTAGAATTAATGGAAGTTTGTCACGGTACGGTATGAGAACCTTGGTACTTGAAAGTTCTGTCTTTAAATCATTGAATGCTTTCTCGCATATCTTCGTCCACTTGAAGGATACATTGTTCCGAAGCAATGCATAGAAGGGATGTAGTTTTGTGGATAAATTGACAATAAATTTTTGGTAATAGTGTACTAATCCAAGAAATCCGCGTAATTGTGACATATCATTAGGTCTGGGGCTTTGTAGAATAGCCTTTACGTTGTCGGGTGATGTATGTAAACCTTTGCTGTCAATCGTATGTCCTAAGTACGTAATACTTTTTGCAAAGAATGTGCACTTCTTCTTATTTAATCGTAATCCATGTAACCGTAACGGGTCCAAAACTGCACGTAGTCTAGTGTATAGTTCTTCTCTGGTCCTTCCTTGAATGGCGATGTTGCCGAAGAAGCAAACGATTCCTGATAGATCCTGTAATAACTGATCCAAGCTCCTGTAGCTGTTCTGACATCAAACATGACTCTTTTGACTTATATACTTCTTTATGCATAGACAAGCTTTGCATCAATGCGCTTTCATTGTCTAGTTTCATATGCAAATATGCATTATTTATGTCTAAATTGCAGAAAAACTGTCCACCACTCATTTGGTTGAAACCATCTTCAATTCTCGGAATTGTATAACAGGCGTCTTCGATGGCATTGTTTATAGTAGTGTTGTATGCAGTGTATTGTCGAATCGATCCATCCTTTTTCGAAATTAGCTACCGCCGCAGTTCCCCATCGCGAATGTGTAACTTGCTCGATAACTCCCTAATCTTTCTAATCAAGCAGTTTCATCTTCCACTTTTCCGACTAAGTCGTAGGGTACCTGCCGTGGTTTGTAAAAAATGGGTTGCACATTCTCATTCTTTAATCGTGTGGTTTGGAATTTCTCCTAATTCATGGAATAGGACATCGCTGTATTCCTGTAGTAATTTTTGTAAATCTTCTTCGTAATTGTGCGTTAAAAACCTTTACTTGACGACTATCGTCACAGTCGAGTTTCATTAACAATACGCGTAACCAGTCTCTACCAAATATAGCATCTACCTTCTTTCGTATGAAAATTATATCTCCATATTTTGATTGATTCTTGCAATTAAATGCAACTCTTTCTGTTTCAACAGGATGTATAGTTTCACCTGTGTATGTTTTTAACTTTACAGACATAGATCGATTTTGTATTCCCGGACAAAGTTTTTAAATAGAGGATGCCCGTATATTTTATTATTCATTAATTATATATTTTTTAGATAGCATTATAATAATAAATGAATATTTGAAAAATCATTTTTGCAAAAAATGTATATTTTCGGAAATATTAATAATCAATTTTCATTAACTATTCAAAATCCATGACTTATTTTAAAACGCATCCCTATTTCCCCCCTAAATATCGTATGACACAGTGCATAATTAGCTTTTAAAGCACTCGTAACGTTAAACTCGTTACTCGTGCTTTAAAAGCTTGATTATGCACTAGTGTCATAATATACTATTTATAATTTAATATAATAGTATTTAAGACAAAGTGTGTCATTATTATTAACCCTCCGCCCATTAGTCACCTATAAAAATATCAAAAATTAGCTCATTAAAAAATATTACATTTGTAATTGAAAAATTCATTAAAGTGTAAAGCAATTGTATATGGACTTACATCTTCGCAACAATAAAGGGATGATGTTGCAGATACTTCTTTAGGGTCGCGTCTCATAGCCTTTAGCCACAGCTTCCTTTCTTTTGGCTGTTTAGGAACATTTATAAACACTTTTTCTGGTGTTTTTATAGATTTATTTGTACACATCGGTACAATACACCAAAAATAAGGCCTTTTTACGTCCATTTTCCCACATAATTTGCCGTACTTACACTTACTCAGCTGGATTGTTGTATAAGATAAATAAGCGCATCTAACGGTTTACAAGATTATGACGTCAGAGCGTCGGCCATATTTAAAACTGTATATGTATATTTATTATTATTTTTTGTTGTTGTAAAAATAACTTTTATTTGAAAAAGAATGTATACACGGATTATGTTACTTAATCTCTTTAAAAAACTATATTTAAAAAATGCGATTATTCTCCATTGTGCCAACGATATTGTGGACACAGCAGCACCAGTATCAAGTTCCATTTTGCAATTTGTATTGTTATTTTCATAGGCAAAATATTTTTTTCTGTACATAAAGAATGCACGTTCATTGTAAGAATTAGATTAATAGGAAAAGATCTGTCTTCCTCTCCTGAACAGGAATCAGCTTCGATTAAATTTCCCGTAAATTTCGATTTTTCAAACATACACTTTGTATGTGCCCTTTCTTATCGCAAATTTTTCGCAAGACATGTATCTGCCTTCTGATTACGTTTACCGCAATGAAAACATTTGCCTAACAGTTTTTGAAAGTTATTATCCGCGCGTAAATTTACGGATTCGCTATTAGCTTATTATCGAAATTAGGTCGGTTAGATTTGGTTGATCTGAAATTCCCGCGTAAAGCGTTGACCATGTGACTCGTAACTTGCATTTGGCTAAATTCTTGCTTTGATATTTCTACAATTTCATCAAAATTAACCGTAGATTTCTGTTGTAATAAATGTTATCTCTAATTCCTTTGATAAATTGGACCCGTAAATGTGTATCAATAGAAGATGCCCGTATATTTTATTATTTCATGTTACATATTTTTCAGATAGCATAATAATAATAAATGAATATTTGAAAATTCACTTTTGCAAAAAATATACCTATATTTTAAGAAATATTAATAATCAAGTTTTCATTAATTATTCAAAATTCATGATTTATGTTAAAACGCATTGCTAGTAGACTCAAATAGAGAAGTACATATGCCGTCATCATTAGCTGCGCGAGCAAAATGTATCAGTAGCGTCGGTAGAGTACAAATACTCTAAGAACACCACATACGTCATCACAGCGCTGGAATCGAAAAATTAGTCGGTCGAGTCCATTATAGCGTTTTGGGTACGGTCGGTTGTCAGCAGCTGTCAGTAGCGTCGCTTGAGTAGTATTGTTTTGGTTTTGTCTCAGTTTCTCTGTTAACTAACTTATTCTGCTTTTATAATACATATATAACAGTTTTTTTAAACTACACCTTATAATAATATACGTTATAGGTACGTACAATAAATAATACATTTAATATGTATGGTATTAATGATTTTATAATTTTTAGGTTAGAAAATGTCAACATCGACTAAAATTTGCAAAGGAAGAATCCTTCACAGTCAGGCACGTGAAATTATTGCGAACGTTTTACAATTTATGAAAGATGAAGCTGCAAATAAGTGTTGCACAATTCCCATAACCAACTTTAAAGAGCGGTTAATCGCTGCAACAAAAATTGCGGAAAGAACGTCCAGAGATATTGTAAAAGAAGCTGATGATGTACGATTGGGGGCAGCAAGTGGGTTTTCATCTCCTTCTAAAAAGAGAAAGCGTCCAAGTCCTAAAATCTCTATACCTGAACGTGAAACAGAGGTTATAAGAACGATTGTATACAATTTCTATGTAGCTGAAAAAAGGAGCCCCACACTTAAAGGTAGGTTTCTGTTATGCATTTATCGTATGTATTACATTGATTATGTTTTGTTTCGTAAAAGGTATATACGATAAAATCAAAGAATATGATTTGATGGAGGTCTGTCAGCTCTTTCCAAGGTATTAAAGAATGTGGGACTTTGAGAAAATCAGCATAATGTACTCCGGTTGCCTCCTTATCACCCAGAGTTAAATCCCATTGAAAAGATATGGGTTGCTGTTAAAAATTGGATGGCTGCTAGAAATATTATCTTCAAACTTGCAGATGTGGAAACATTAGCGATGGAAATATTTGCAGTTATTTCTGTTGAAGAATGGGCATCGGTTTGCAATCATGTCAACAAAATTGTCGAGGAATATATGCAGAATGAATATATAATTATGAGTCGTACGAAGAACTTTTATCAGACGAAGAAAATGCTACTGCTCAAACTTTAAATAATGAAGTGTCAGATTAGTATTGAAAACTTTTAAAGAATGCAATTTAAATTTAAAATTATAGAAATAAAATTGTATATGACCATACTGTATTGTGTATTACTTACATAAATAGTAGAGAAATAAATTGTATGAATTCTTTTATTAAGTATAAGCTAGTAAGTTTTTAGCTACATATGTACACATATTCCATGTTATAAAGCTTTGCTAAATAAACTCGCTCAAAATACCTATATTGCTTATTGCATGAACTTTTGTTTAAATTTGTTTATAACTTCAAAAAATTACATAGCAAACAAGTAGATTTTTCTATAGCGTTCATGTACCTATTTCTTGGTTGCACTGTTTTACAATTTTCTTTGGCTGGATGGAATTTTAATGTACTTTGTGTACCTACTTAAATTAATATCGCCGCCGCCACTGTTGATTTTAGTTCGTATATTAGACGTTATGACGTATGTGGTGTTCTTAGAGTATTTGTACTCTAGTGGATAACTGGATTTTGATTATGACGTCACAGCGTCGGCCATATTTAAAGCTTCGTTTGAGCGCGAACGAAGAAAGTATATTTATTATTATTTGATTTTGTTGTAAAAAAATTGTTATATAAAAAAGAATGTATTATTATGTTACTTAATCTCTTCAAAGCAATACCTACATTCTAAAAAATGCGATTATTCCCTATTGTAGATGTTCGACAATTCCTGCACCTAAAATCGCAATTTATCGTCATTTTTTTTAATTCCGCAACATAACTTCTTCTTTTTACTACGTTTTCATTGTAATTGCAACCGTGACGACTCCGGATTTGGGGTCGATGCGTATCTGAAATGCTGAGTGTTTTCATGATGGGAATTGAATACGTATTCAATACGATTATGATACACTAATCAGCTGTTTGCGAAATTTATAACTAATATGTAACAATTTCTTCTTGGCATTGAGTTTTTAAATTCTGAGCGGGAAGTCTATTACAGAAGGAGAAAGAGAAATGCATTAATCTTTTGAGACTGCACTAGAAGTCATCATAAAGATACGTTTGTCAAACAAGAGGACGATTACGACCAAGATTTTGGGTAAAGAAAAGTCTATGTAGTTTGTGATGGGAGGTAACGGTAAACTTTTTGGATGAAGGTTGGCTGGAAAACTTTAGAATTACCAAGCTATTTGAGTTGAAAAAAAAGTTGCTATTGATTTGTAAGCACAAGTTAGCATCTTGTTGTGAATATAGGGTTGTAGCTAACCAATTCGGGACAAATAAATGTGTGATGTACAAGGGTTTGTATTCTGTAGTTTTAGCCATAATTAAAAACTATGAAAAAGACTATCTGCGCATGCCCAATGTGGTAGCTTGCCAAGAAATCTCCACTAACTTTGAAAAACTATGTAGGAACGCTAGCAACATCGAAGTGCGCATCACCGCATCGAATCAACTGTTTCCATGACGTTCAATACACTTCAAATCCAGATACGATCCTAAAATTTACCGTATCGTATTTGGGCTTGGAGTGTGTTTAATATGTATTCAGTGTTTCCATGAACACTTTCAATCTAAAAACTGTATTCAATCCGTATTCAACACGTTTTTTACGATCATGGAAACGTAGCATTTTTGTATTGTTTCGCCTTCATATTGTGAACGCGTATTAAATTTATGTTGTTCGCTAATTATTCTATAGCTATACTATAGCTTGAGATGATAAATATTCCTTTAAACTTTAATCAAATGTTTGTTAGTTTTTGTATTTGGCAAATCAGGCGCTGTGAGTTTCGTTAATATTTGGTACCTACACTTTCGGACTTCATCCGATCAAAATTTGAACGCATAGCTTATCTTTCTCTGTAGTAGAATCGTCTATCCTTCGTAGTTGTAAATGATTTTCGAGTCTCTCGAGTAAGTAGGTACCTAAGGTAATAATCACAAATTAAATAGACAAGAAATGTATGTAGTAAATATTGCGCTCCTCCCGTAGCAAATGTCAAAAAACAAAAAATAGCATACCTTGTATTGTAATTTGCTGTGTAATTGTTGTACCTTTTTCTCCTCCTTTCTCCGTCTTGTCACCAATTTTGTTGTGTATGTAGGAATAAAAATATCACGTAGGTACATTAACTCATTTATTATTTAACTTAAAATACACTGTATTATTATTATATCTGTGTTGTATGTAGAGATGTGTGTGGGTGTGGGTTGCGCGAGAAGAGTGAATAATATGAAAATACATAACATACATTCATTCATTATGTCTATTAATAACGTCGCAGTTTGTAAATCGTGTTTCATCCGTCCACAAGATTTTAAGTCAAAACTGTAGATCAATTTCACACATGTTAATAAACCAATAGAAAATTTAAGCCTCCTACATATATTGTAATCATCAGGGTTTAGCGTTTGTGCAACAGCTAATTTATGAGTTTGAAAGCGATGTTTTTTAGTACTCGTGCAACAGTGCGTTGTGTATTGCCCGCTGTCATTGCAATTTCTCGGGTTGAAATCGATGGATTTTTGCATTACGAAAGGAACCGTACTCTCCCAAATTATCGTACAGTCTCTTAAAGGTAGGTAGTGAAGGCTGGCTACGATGAAAATACCGTTCGAAATACTGGTGTGCAGCTCGTACTGCAGTTTTACGGCGCAAATTGTAACACAATCATATCACGCTTTTCTTAGTTGGAAAAATTTATATTAATAATTTAGTAAACGTCAACCAACATTAATTAGACACAAAATGATTACACCTCTCATTAATTGACATTTGCATCATGTTTGCATCTATCAAATATTTCCATAGCTTAGTAATTGTGACAGTTTGTCTATTAAAATGAAAAATGGCCACAATTTATTTATTTTAGAAAATAACTATATCAAGTAGCACATCATTAGAATTTTTGAGAAAAAACATTTTTTATTAAGTCATAAACCTACTATGGTATGACAGAGCCCACCGAAAGAAATAACAAACATTTGCGCGAAATACATATGTATGTAGTAAGCCAGAAAGCTAATTAAATAGAGCTAGTAAAGCTGAAATTCTTGCCTCATTTAACCGTTCTATTGTAGTTTCTAAGATCCCCATGCTAAACATCGGAAAAAACTCACACAGTATATTTTTTGTTAACTACCAGTTATAACTAACAATTACACTCCTCATAAGTTAATACGTGTATAAAATTAAAATTTTAGGTAACTATTTCGGAAAAAGCGTTGTATCGAATACAGTATTAAGTATAAACTTTACAAAAATATACCGTGTTCAAAAAATCCAGCTTTCATTTCGGTAAAGTGCTGAAATTAGTCTAGAAAATTATGGACCTGGAGTTCGCATTACCGTGAATTGTCTCGAAGTTGGATGAATTAATAAATAGAGTTATATTAGAAAACCAGTGTTGGTCGTTATTTTTTTGTTTACCCGTTCATTGGATTACACTAGCAAGGAAAATGTAGCTTAGAATAATTCTGTAATTAGTATAATTTCTATCTGCCCAGTGAATGTTCCCTCTGAAGAAAACCGCCGATATCGGTAAGTTGGTGACATTGTTTGGTGGAGGTGCCGGGCACTACTAGAGAAAACACAAGAGACCAGCATGACGAAAAATACTAATGCACCACTAATGTTAATTTTCATATACAGCTTTTTTTCTACAGTCCTTACTGAGCAAAGCGTAGGTATACATATGTACATATTATGTGTAACTAGTTTAGTTTCAAATGAGGAATAAACGAGCATAAGGGGTATTGTATTTGTTTATTTATTGTTTTCTTCAACATACTACCCAAATCAAAATATAATTGGCCCAGAAGAGTTGTTAGACTTTGTAGCGTTAATAATAGAGAAGGAAAACAAAGGATGTTACATTTACATATATTATCTAGAAAGTATAAGTAGTCTAGAATAGAGTTTCTAACATAATTCTCTCCTGTAACTACAAATCAAATTTTTGTAACCAGCAAATTGAACAGAATTTATGTTTTCATATATGTAAAATATACGGCCAGAATCCAAACGCAGAACCACAGAATAATCAGCGGATTTCTTTATTGTTATCGAAGTTATCCCGTGTTTGTTTTGAAAGTTGACTAGTACTAAATCCTGTAGGCAAAAATAGGAAACAATTTTTAGTCTTCCTAACGTCCAACAGCATTACAATTAACTGCTTCTTAGTTAAAAATTAAGAAGAAGCAAAGAAAACAAAAGAAAAATAAATATGAATTACATACATACTAAATTAATACATAATTATCTAGATACAAATATAGAAGCTGTACCCGTCATTTTCGCACTATTCTTGCATAAGCGGCGACCAGTTCTGCTTATACATTCATTGTGTTCTTTTAATAAACAACTTAAGGCACCACTATACGGTAATTCTAAACTAAAATAGCTATACAGATAAACTATATAAAACTATACAAATTCGAACGTCGGTTTTAAAAAAATAATTTGGACTGTGGTATAAAATAAATACTCAAAACGTAAAGATAAACAATAGGAGTTTACAAAATGGCGATTTGCGATTCTGCGCATAAACTCCATTACTAGTGTGTGTCTAGTTATTCTATGGCAAAACTCTAATTTACATATTATGTTTCATTCAAAATTTATAATTTTATGGTATTCGCGCAAAACTGCAAGCGCTAGAAAGTTTTAATGGTTATGAAAAACTTTTAAATACTAGCCTATATATCACATCCCAAATTTTGTTGAAGTAATTTGTTTTCGGATGGAGCAGCATTTTGTGCAAACCGAATGTTGAGTAAGTGAAATTATGGATGTTGGGATAAGCAATTTCTTGCAGCCCATAAAATATTCAGAAAATATTGTTTGCAAAGGATTTATTGGTCATCGTATTATTGGCCCATTATTTTGTGAAAATAATTTGATTGGAGAAGGGATTTCCGATTCTCATGTAACGAATTGCGTTTTAATATTCTATGTTTTAGTAACCATTTACCAGTAGTAGAGGTAATACTACCACCGCCACTGCCACCTAGGAATAGCAAATTTAAAAATATTTATGCTATAACAATTTATAAACCTTCATTGGGAAAGTATTTTAGATTTATTATCCTGTTGTTGCAGTTATTATATTCTTTAGATTTATCTA
Source organism: Popillia japonica (assembly GCA_004785975.1). Taxonomy (NCBI): domain Eukaryota; kingdom Metazoa; phylum Arthropoda; class Insecta; order Coleoptera; family Scarabaeidae; genus Popillia; species Popillia japonica. Next base: position 18,985 of record SMLS01061540.1, read on the forward strand.
TATCTCAGATACTTTATCAATTTATTCCAGAAAACACATAATAATTTGAAAATCTGTTTATTCCTTGGTTCGGGGATGCTAAGGATTATAATAATTAGTAAATGTATTTTTCTTGCCTTTAAGTACTTATCTATTATATTTTCCAGTTATTTTTTACACTTTTAGGTCAATTCAAACACTATCGGATTAATAAATTGGTTTTTAATCGAATAGTATTTGAATTGACCTAAAAGCGGAAAAAATGTCTGGAAAATAGATAAGTACCTAAAGATCAGAAAAAACTGGATTGATTTCGCGTATAGACTGAGCCAATAAGTTTGAGGACAAGTTGAATTTCCCGCCATGTATTTGTTATCTTAGGTTGGACAAACTGCTACTAAGAAATTACTTCCTGCTATTTTACAACATTTTCATAGTCGGCTCGTCTTCGTACGTGTTTGGCGTTATTATAATTTTTTTCTTATCTTATTCGAGGTGTTTTTAGATGTTTGGATACTATACAAAATGTTTGTACAAGACAGAATTGTTCTGCACGTCGAACATTATAATTGTGTTTGCAAGACGAAGTGAAGTGGTCGTGGTCAAAGTGGTCAAAACTTCTTGTCAGGATATGTAAATACATAGTCAAAATTATCGAATATGGGCAACTGATAATCCGCACACATTTGTCGACATGAACTTCATCCATTAAAGATAGGAGTGTGGGTCGTACTATCACGGCACAGAATAATTGGACCATATTTTTTCAATGACACTATAAATGCTGAACGGTACCAGACACATTTATTACAACCATTTATAAAAGAATTGCATGATGACGAACTAAGCATTGGATATTTTCAACAAGATAGCGCAACATCCTATGTTGATAATGGAACAATATAGTTTTTGTAACAATTTTATTACGATAGATTAATTAGTAGAGGAATTTGGCCTGCACAATCATCTGATTTGACACCACTCAATTACTTCTTGTTTGGATATTTAGAGAATAAGATTTTTCAGAATCGGTTAAATAATTTAGAAGAGCTGCAGGAGGCTATTATTTGGGAAATAAGAAATATCGATGTTAATATTTTGGTAGCATTATTTGACAATTCGAAAAGGCGTGTAAATTTGTGTTTTTTGCGTAAAATTTTTCAAACCAACGTATACGGCACTTGCGATCGCTTGGATATCGCTTTGGAACTGTTGATTGGTAGTGAATTACCTCTGGACATAATCAGAGTGTTGTCCAAGTGGGAAACTCTAGTTCTTGGTCTTTTTGATCTTGGTAGGTCCAATACACACCTTGTACTGTGTACCAATTTTTGTACCAAATTGCGGCAGATACAGTAAAATCCCATTCCTTAAGCAAATGGATTTCTTCAATTCTTTGTTTTTAACTTAATTTGTTAAAAAGTTATAAGAATTTAAAATATATTCTTTACTTTATGATTAGCTTGTGTGTTCGCTGTATTTCACAGTATTTGCTAAGACTCAAATATTGTCAGAGATTATTCCTACCAAATACTTTTCACAATAAAACCAAGTACATTACTGAAAACATTAGTAGCTGCTTTGATAACAATATATACTCGTAATATATGTATGTGATTGACTTTTCAAGGATTTGGTTTATATGTATCTCAACTTTAATGAGTATAATTAAAAACATAAATTTAGTACAGAATTGAGAAAAGCCAACACTATAATCCACATGCTATACAGAATGTTGTAAGCAGTACAGACCATTAAACGAAATTATCTAATTTTCTAGACGCTGATAATAGGTTGAGATACTATTTATAAACTAAAAAAAAACAAGTAAGAGTTGTTGCGGCATTAATTATAACATTTTGTCACCAGTTACACCTACATATGTATGTATATTGGAAAAAAGTTCTCCTCATCATGTCTTTAACTACCGTCTAATTTCGGCCATACCTATTTCTTTGAAAATATTAAATTTTATAACGTTTTTAAACATGAAATAGCAGCTTACTACGGTATGTATTCTTTTATATACAGTGCCAATTTGGTTTTCGTACTAAGCAATCTGCAACCCATGTTTCTTTAAACGTGACCAGTGGCGTTTTAAGAAATAAAATTTATCCAAAGTAGTGTAATATCTACAAGTGTGATTGCTCAAAAGGAAATATGATACTTCCCTTGCTATTTACCATAATAATAAACCACTAATTTACAATCAATAATGCTTTTTTCCCCAATACCCCAATTCCTAATTAGGAACGGTGTATTACGAAGGTTGGTTATTGTCCCTTGTCTGTTCTTAATATACATATATAAACGATTTGGAGAAGTGTTCCGACGACTTATTACTACCCAAAATGGTGATAGTTCGGTACCAAAACCTAAATGAAACTCTTGATACTATGAATGCTAATCTAGAAAAAAGGACTCAATGTCTAATATCTAATATTACGACTGAATTATAAAAATGGTATTCTAGCTATATACTTACACTAATAATGATATTTTATTTCGTCTCATACATAAATTGTAATAAATTCTAATAAGGAGATAATGCATATGAGGCGAAGTTCAGATTACTACAGCTTGTAGCATCTGTTCTTCCACTTAACCCTATCCTAAGCTAAACTTAACTAATTAAGTGAGAGACAACATCATCAACATCATCATACAACTCAAATCGAATCGAATCGATCTATTCGATATATTGCCCCAGGAACAGAAACTTGAAGTATTTCTTTTTAAATTCTACAACAGACGTGCTTGCTTTCATCTCTAGAGTTGTACACACTTGTAATTTGACAACTATAGCTCCTTTTAAATATTTCAAGTCGATGCACAGGTGGAGTTAATGTGCCGTTAAACCGAATGTTAACCGTATGAACATCCGTCCGGAACTCAATTTTGTTATATAAATATGGCGGTTTTCCTGTGGTGATAATATTGTGATACATAGCGGCTGCATGAAGCAACCTTCTGTTTCTCATGTTAAGCCACCTTAGTTCACGTAGTTTGTGAGAGATATGTTCCCGTCGTCGGATGTCAAATATCAAACGCAGGCAAGAATTTTGAATTTTTTGAATTTTGAATATGCTGCTAGATGTAATGCAAGAGTTATACAAAGTATCACAAAAGTTAAGGTTGGATAAAACGAGTGTTTCGCATAATAACTGTCTCATTGTTTTATTTAAAAATGCTCGATTACTATATATAATTTTCAAGGAGGCATAAGACCGCTAGATAAATAAATTAATATGCTCGATAAAATTAATCTCGTCATCGAGTATAATACCTAAATTTGTTACACTACGTTTTATATAGTCGAATATAGCTGTTGTCAATAGCGATCTTGATTCTGTTACGATATATAGGATCATTTCTAATTTTTTTTTGTTCAAACAAAATTATATCTGTTTTGGTTGCATTTAAACACAGCGAGTGTTTCCTGGAGATATCAAGAAGCTGTTGTATATCTTCGTTAAGTTGGAAGCAAGAATTATCTATTTGATCTGGTAAAAAGGAATGATATCATTGCGTATCATCGCCGTAAAAATGACACTGAACTTTAGATAATTGATAAAAGAGAAAGTGTAAATAGAATATAAAATTCACAAAACAACACATCTACTTCTGTAGCTTAAATAATGATACAAAAAATTTTCGCACCTGGTAGTAGACCGATATTATATATAATTGCCGCCATGAGTCCATGGTTTATTGTGTCAAACGCTTTGGAGTAATCAAGCAAGCACATTATTAAGAGTTTTCCATTATCACAACCCCGACTCACATCGTCCACTATATTTGTTAAAGCTGTGTTACAGCTAGAATGTTTCCGAAATCCAGACTGAACACCCGGTAAAATATATAATAACGTAACACTTTCGATAAGATGGGTAGGATACTTAGAGGTCGTAGATCACAATAATCATTTACGGTATTTTTTTCGGTAACGGTATTACCTTGGATAATTTCCAGCACGAAGGAAATTTGTTTGTTCTGATACAGGTATTAATAATTACTGTTACATATGGCAAAATATGAGGACAACATAAGTGTATGAAATTAATATTAAGTCCCATCCACTCCGCTAGAATTAGTTTTAATCGATTTTATTATATTAAATACTGCTTGTTCATCGACAGTTTCAAATTCGAAATTGTTGTTATTCAGTCTGGATCCCAAATAAACATTATTTTTATTAGCATCTGGCTGGGATATAGGAACAGAAGACTGGAAGAAAGCGTTGATTGCAGTAGCATCTTTTAGGTGAGCAGGAATTTCAGCGGTATGCTTATGGATAATACCCGATTTGCGTAGTAGCTTCCACATATTTTTTGAATTTGTAGAACAGATTGCTGCTTGCTGCTTTTTATTGCTTCTGTAGTAAAATTGCGTTTTTATTGCGGATTTATAATAATCCCAGCTAGTTAGGGAGCTATTATTTTTAAAGGATATGAAAGCACCACCTTTCAAACCCTTTAATTGCAATCTTTCCCCCATTTACATACTTAAAAATGATTTCCCTTGCTGTTTTTTATTCAATTATGAGCCGGCGATCAGTTGTAGAAAATTCCTGCATATACTAACTATTTCAACTGCGCTAAGCTTCTTAATATGTGCTCTATTTGTATATCAAAATAAATAAATTGTTATAGCTTGCATTCTTATTATCATGATTACTTCACAGGCTGTACTGGTATGACTGAGCTAGATTACCTTACACTAAGTAGATATATAGATAGCATCAATTTCATTGCTATTAGATAGGATTAAATCTTGAAAATGCTATTTTTTCCTCATTCATTAATTTAGTATTTTTGTCGCAATTGTTGTTTACTTTGATGCAAAACTTGTGACTTATTTTGCCGTGATCATATTATAAGGTGGTAAATTATATCATATACATATGTATGTATTTCATCTTTTGTTTTTGGTTATAATCCTCGAATTCTGTTCTGCATCTTTGTTTTACAACCGCAAAACTGACCTTCGCAAATATGAGCGGACACTCCAATATTATTATTTTCTACCTTATATTAATGGGATAATTTAACGCTGAAGGTGCGAAGAGAGCGACGAGGAAACCTAGAGCGCTCGAGTAGAATAACGAACAGAAATTTAGCCGCGCAGCAGTAGTAGAGAGTTAGGGGTTGAAGTCGTCGAGCATCTCGTCGTCCGTCGGTCTGATACAAGAGTAGTAACCCTCTGTGCTACACCGCTACAATTCAGAGGGTAGTCGGTAGGACAGGCGTGCGATTCGCGTACTCCTAATTGATCAAACCTCAATTCAGTTCATGTAGTGACAATCTGTGGGTGCTTGATATCTTATAATCTATAATATAGAATAAGAGATAATTGAAGTCATATCTTTATACATTGGTAGTTGTAATAAGTAGGGTAAAAAAAACTTTTCTGACCGTGGTTGTATTCACGTGACATATCACTTAGATAATCGTAAATTAGTGCTTTGACTATTTTATTTATTCTTAGTTTGGTGGTGGTTTGTAGTTTTTGGAATAGAAATATACACCTTAGAATTGTTAGATACTTTCATCTGGATCGACTGTACTGGTAAGCTACTAATATTAATATATGTATGTATAAAAGTATGAGCGATTATAAGTGTTTATTAAATGATACATTCTAAGTATTAGTTTGTATGTATTATAGTTTACACTGTTAGACATTTGATTTCTTGTGATCTGGAATAAGTTCAGTTAGCGTAATATTGTTGTGCACAACTACTTAGTACGGAAGAATTCGCTGAAGCATTTTGTTTGTTAAGCTTTTGTTTGCTGATTAAATAGGAGGTAGACAATGAATCGACTATCTATTGACGACTGAATTTATAGATGTCTCTTTTTTGTAAAAAAATGACGAGGCCGTTATCCAAGAAGTTTATTTAAGATCACTGCATCAGTTTTTATTTAGTATAAGTTATTCGCCGTGTTAGTATTGTCATCAGTTAAACAATTCTGTAGTTGTTTTGATAACAAGTTAATGATTTTATCACAAAAACAACAAATTATATATAAATAATCCTTAAATGGAAATTGTTGATTAAAAAAATTCAATGCTGGAGCATTTTATAATGTTTTTTATTTTAATTATTTTAGTTCTTTCTTTCTTTATTACTTGATTATACCTACACATATGTACATATAATTTCGACATTGTTGTACAGGTCGTGGCAAATACAGATACAAATATTTAATTTTATATTTTAGGAATTCAATCATGAAATAAAAGTAAACATGCAGTACTTATAATCAAATTTATGCGATCAAAAAAAGAATAAATAAAAGTTTGTTTAATTTTTGGTGATTGACTACTGAAACTTATTATTGAGCAAGTATTTGACAATTTTGATATAAAATTATCCATTTATTGAGCATCTGAATTTTTGTTTGCAATTGAATGTTTTAGAATAGCTTCAATAATAAGTAGGACAATTACAGAAATGTATCATGGAAAATATTAATTGTTGCTTTGGTTTTGAAAGAAATACTTTGACTTGTCTGTAATTTTTCAATTGTTTTTCTTGCAAAAATAAAAGACGCAATGTTTTTCTTTGAGTCTGGTGTAATTGTCAGTCTTGGTTTGGTATATGTAGAATAGTTTCAACAAATGAATTTAGTATTGACTTACTAGTAAAGAGATGACGTTTATTTTATGATTATCATTATTCTAGTGGGAATACCAACAACATATACCTTTCGAATTCATTTATAGACAAGAACCTATAGGCAAGGACCTAATATTATCTAATGGACTACAGTTTGTTTGCTTTCAAGAAAGTAGTAAAATTTAATAATTTCACTGCTAACTAGTAAGAAATTAGCTATGTTCAAGTGATTCGAAGTTATGTTAATATTGTTTCGTTTGCTTTTGGAATTCCAAAAAGTGCTTTTAATTGTCGGAACATATTTTGTTATTATCCTTTTTGGGCGAGCTGGGCCTTGAGTTGTACTCTTCTATGAGGCAGAAAAAGGGCGCACTATTGCTTTATAACTTATTGCAGTAATGAATTCATTCACACTTGACGTAGCTAGCTAGGTGCTGTTCGTACCGTTTGTTAATATATGTAATTTGACCAATATTAGTGTATATTACAATACATATAAAGAAAACTTATGTTTGTATTATGGACTAGCTTAACGTAATATATGGGGTCATTATGAACTAAGGAATGTATTTTAAATTATTATAACTTTTTAAGAAATTAAGTTAATAAACAAAATTAAACGAAATCTAACTGCTGGAAGAAAGAGGTTTAGTATGCCTAAAACCAGTTACAGCAATTGCTCAATATGACCTCCATTTTCTTGTTGTAACATTACCAACCTTACCTGCAAATTGTACACAGCATTGCGTAACATTTCTGGTTGAATAGCACCAATTTGCTCTTTTATTACTCATAGCATTGTTAGTTGTGTTCTAAACACCAAACTGGTCAGGTGTGGCCATGACTTTGCGAAATGCTTAACACATTATTTTAAAAAACGTTGCTTAACAATTTTTTAACTGGTCGGAAAATGTGCCGGTGATTCATCTCGCATTCATAACAACAATGGATTAAACCAATTTTTGTTTGTAAATCCATGCTATTACAGTTTGAGTTGTTTGAACTCTACGTTTACTTAAGTTTTAATTTCAAAATAAAACTTCAAATTGAATGATTTTGCTTTAACACTCGTGTCAACAATTGTGATTACAACGATTTTGTTTCTCATAGATACAGTAAAATCTCATTCCTTAAGCAATTCGACTTTCGTTATTAACTTAATTTATTAGTATATTAAAATTTAAAATATACCCCTTACTGTATGATAACCTGTTACTATAATTATGCGGTTACATATAGTTTCAGCATTCCTGTATCTTTTATTTTTCAGTTGCTTCTGCTTTTCTAGTTTTATTGTATCTTTAGTTGGTTTCTTATGTTAAATAGTTACCAAATATCTTTAAAGTATGGTTGTTATCTAACAATTTTAGTAAAGCAATTGGAGTGTTAGAGAGATTGTCGATTCTCATAAAAGTATCGGATTGAAATTATATAATCATATAAAATGTTTTTTTAGTGTTTTTTAGTAGGTAATAAAATGATCATATTACATAATTGACTACTTAAGTACTATAGTCTTTATAATATAGAGGTCCTACTATTGTAAAATACCTTGATAAAATGCATTCACGCTACCAAATTGTTTCTTATCGTTACATAAACAATAAAAAGTCAATATTATTTAAATTTCATCTTTATAAATGTATGGAACCATTTTCCGTTGTATGAATTGCGGTAATTACAAAATTTATTGCAAAACTGCTGTCATTGGTTGAAATAATATTGTGTGAAAACTATTCACTGTCATTACTCAACTCAACAGATAAACTAATTTTTTCTTATTAACTCTGTTAGGGAAAGTTAATACCAACACCCTTACTACATTTTGCAATAACTTAAAACTTATGTAACTTTAATGCGCTTATAGTTAGATGTAGAATACTTCTAGTAAATTACAATTATTTTAATGAAATTGAAAGCTTCCTCATTCTGAGTCGATATTATAAGAGCTTATATTTGCTTCTATTTTGGAATTTTTTCAGTAAATTTTTTTAATGCGTTTTTTTCATTTTTTGCAAAAAAATATATAAAAGTAGGAAAGTGTCCAACTACATAACCATTTGCATTTTTTTTTGTACCAACGTAAATTATACGCGGAATTCGAGAACATAACAATCTACATATGTATACATATGTATGTATTACAGTAAATTTCCATATTTTGTCGTTGTACATTTTTAAATTTATTATATTATCATTCACATTGTTTGTGCTATTTCTTTGTTACATATTTATAATATATACTCATCTATTTATATTTTTTTTGTCAAAATACTGATATTTTTCAGAATAGACACAAGAAAATTGGAATGGAACTGTATTAGAGTATAGTGCACGATTGATGAATTCGAAATTCAAATAGGTATTCACTTTATCTTCTAGCTAACAACTTAATGCATTTGCGTATTATTGGATGAAGAAATATACTACATTTCGTTTTTCCGTTAGCAAAATTGTATTGTGCAAGGCGGAATTGTTCCGCAAGTAAGCTAATTTAAATACACTGCGCGTCATTTGGGACAATGAAGAACCGCGAGTCGATGTCAAAAACCTCCTCCGGGCGTTGAATACAGTAAAAACTGTACATCTATGTGTCCTCTAACCGCTTTAGACTTACAGTCCTTGGAGAGTGAGTATTTGCAGACTGTCAATTTTACGAACGTGGGCGGAATACTTAAGGATGAGGCTGCGTATAAAGTGAATTTCAGTGCTTGATGGAATCTCGTTTCGAGTATTTCCCCGATGAAAATTATCTGTCCTTGGCAATAAGATTAAAACAAGATTTTACAATACAGCTTATGGAAATTACGTCGTCTTATTTAAAATGGAAAGGATATGAATATTAAGGAGGAATACGACCGCAGTCTCAACGTAATTTTATGGCATTAATTATTTAGTACCGAGGACTATATTCACTACGGTAAATTTGAACGGAGTTTAATAGTAATAGGTGTTACAAATTACATTTTGTTTAAACGTTATATTTATACTACTAATCATATTGGAAAAATACATAGTTTCTATAAAATCGTTACTTTTATTGCCAATTACAATACTTATTTTTTTCATTGTTCATACGTTAATAATCAACTAACATACATACAGATCGTTGCATCGCAAGTGCCGTCAAAATATTATATCGATAGTTGAACGGTAT
>SMLS01061542.1:0-18705 GCA_004785975.1 Popillia japonica
TTTTCATGAGCCGATTTGAAAAGGACTTAGAATCGTCGGGCGAATATTTTCCTAGGGTTTGGCTAAGGTATGTGGATGACATTTTCGCGATTTTCGACACCAAGAATTGTAATATTGACGATTTTATTAACAGTTTAAATAATCGGTTTGAAACCATAAAATTTACATATGAAAAAGAGGAACACGGTCAGCTACCTTTCTTAGATACCTTAGTTATTAGAAATAAGAATTGTTTAGAATTTGACGTATATAGGAAAGAAACCAGTACACTTCGCTACATTCCTTCAGACTCCCATCACTGTGCCCAACACAAAATGGCAAGTCTGAATTTTTTGGTTCATAGATTGCTCACCTTTCCCTTGAACAAGGTTAGGTATGAGAAAGAGCTAGAAGTCATTAAACATGGAGCCAGGTGTAATGGTTTCCAACCTCAAATTATTTAGAAATTAATTAGGAAGTTTAATTATAGGAATTTTTTGAAAGAATCCACGACTTTTCGAGAAGAAGTCACTAACACACCTTTTGTTACCCTCCCTTTTGCTCCCTCTATCACTAGAGGTTTGGGTAAAATCTTCAAGGGGCTGGATCTTGGGACGGTTTACAGTTCAGGCACTAATTTGAGAAGTCTGATCGGTAACCCTAAAGATAAGGTACAGCCTCTGGAAAAGTCGGGGATTTATGAAATTAGTTGTAAAAATTGTAATCAAAAATATATTGGGCAAACAAGGCGTTCCATCTCAACTAGGTTCAAGGAGCATATGGCTAATCTTAAACATAACAGAATTGAGAAGTCTAGCGTTGCCCAACATATTTTCGAAAACGATCATAATATTGATCATTCTAATGTAAAATTAATTCGACCGATTAGTAATTGTAAATTTCTAAATGTTTTTGAAAGTTTGAGATTTACAAAAACAAGTCGTGTTTGATGAATAGTGACAATGGTCCTATTCCACATTCGTCATTGTTTTCGTTAATGCGAAGTTAATGATGCGAAACAGTTGGTGTTTGTTTACGTGTAATTTTTAGGTTTCTTGTTAAGTGGTTGTTGTCAATTTATTTAGTTTTATTATCGCCTTGATAATGACAGCATTGCTGTCGAAACGCGTTGGCATTTATCCAAGTGTTTGGTGTCCTGTGGGTGATAGTGATCTAGAGTTCTACTCACGAGAACACTAAACTATTTAGTGCCGTATCATTAATAGACATTGTTATTTGTAAATTTGCAACTAATGCCTATTATTTATATTTCGTTTCTTCCAACATTTCTGATCGTAAATTCTCTATTCTCTCTAACTTTATGACTACACTAAACCTACGTCAGTATAATATAATCTTACAAATACTTCTGGTAGGTTATTGGACCTCGTTTTCTCAAACGTCGAGTGCTCTACAACGATTATACATGATACGAATCCCCTGCTTCCCGAGGATCTTTATCACCCTGCACTTCACATATCTATCGACTTTACCACAAATAATACGTGCGTTCTAGTTGTGGACAAGTATTTGAAATTCTATTATATGACAGGTTATATGCTTGCATCAAACCAGAACTATCTGAATTCTCATGAATGGGTTTGTCACCAATCGATCTACCACAACTAACTTGGTTGTAGTAACTCAATTTATTAGTGAATCGCTTGACAATAGATAGCAGATTCATGTAATTTATACCGATTTTAGTAAAGCGCTTGACACAATCGATCATTGTAATACGAAAGTTATCTTTCATGGGTTTATCTCCTAATAATATCAATTTTTTTCAATCTTATCTTTATAAGAGATTTTGCTACATCAATTATTACGGTTTTCTCTCTTCTTCCTTTTTGGCTTCAACAGGATTGCCACAGGGATCTAAACTCCTGTTCAACATGTTCCTAAATGACCTTCTCAAAGCTTTAAACTGTAATGTTTTAGCCTATGCGGATGACATTAAGGGGACAAATTTTTTTTGGGGAAAAATCGCTTTCAGACTCGTTCTCAAACGTCAGAACTGTCAAAAAGTCACATAGGCGCAACCGTTCTAGCTTATTATGACCCCTCATTTAAATCTATGTATTAAAGAGAGTTAACCATTCAGTAACTTCACGGAAACGACAACAAATGTAACTGCAGACAACTCAACAAAATAATATGACAATAATATTAAAGAAACTGGCTTCGAAAACTTGAATCAATATTTGACAGCTATCAAAATTTGACGTTTTTAAAAACATCGCATTTCCACTAACTTTTAGCTATTTAGGATAATTTTTGAGGACGTGGTAATTAATTTCCAAAATTCGTCATTCTTACGTAATACCTAAATCTCGATTTAATACATAATTCGTTACGGTAATGTCGCCAATATAAAACATATGCATAACTCTAATCGAAATGGCACTTGAACACTTGGCAATCGCTCGAGTGCACTTCAAGGGAGTAGCAACAGCATAGTGCACGTGTACACCGCGTTACATGCCCGAACAGTTACCGACGTGTATTGTAAATAAAGCGGCGTTGTCCGAGGATCAGTCAAAGCGAGACCTTTCCGCACTTTATATGCGCTCAGTTTCGCTGGCTCAACGCACACGCAATACACACGTAGACGAACACGGCACCCGTAGACGTCATCGTTAAATTATTCCGCAATATGAACTCAATCAGCGTCGTTTCACTGATCAATCGGTATTCTTATATGTATTTCATAGTGTATGTAGGTTCGAGGGGACAGCGCGTTGATTTGCACGCACCGGAGGTCCTTCCCGTGTATACGTCGTAAGTAACCTGCTACCGATTTAGAATGCAATTATCATTAAATAAGTCCACAGGATTATCTGATATGTCTACTACACTCAGCGAAATTTCTATAGTTTCATATCATTTTGTAGTTTCCCTATTATAAATGTTATAGATGTGTTATATATGGTGAACGAGGGGGAAAAGGAACAAGACCATATGTGACTATCCACTTGTCTCCAAACAGTTGCTGTAGAAGTCTTGGAACTTGTTGATGATTATGGGGAGGTGCTCCATCCTGCTGAAAATGAACCTCTAGTCGAGTCTCCAAATCCAAATCGTCGAGGAATTTTTCTAATAACGGCTCTAGAAATTGAGTGTAACGTACTCCTATGAGCGAGCCGTGATAAAAATATGAACTTAAATTTTTGATCGGATCAAACCACACCAAAAATTTACACTAAAACGTCTCTGTGAATTAAGCTGGGGCACCAGTAAAGGTCTTCAATACATTTGTCAATAAACAATCTACAAAACTGAAGCCTTCTATCTGCATTTGCAATTTGTGTTTCTTGAGAATTCCTTGAATAGTAGTATAAGCAATCCCGGTTTCAGTAGATAACTGTCTTAGCGAATTTTGAGGATGAACTCCAAAATACGTTAACACTGTTTCTTGGGAAATAATAGCAGCTCCCTTTGTCCTTTTTTTAGCAAAAATGTTATCGTTGTTTCTAAATTATCGATACAGTCTTAATAAGTAGGCACTTGACGCTCAGGAAATAATTCACTGTATCGTTCAACTGCTCTTTTGCATTTTTTTGACACATTAAATATGCTTCTAGCATGTCACACTTTTCGATGTGTGAATAAGGCATTTCCAAAATAATTTACAGTAAATTGCAAGTAATAAAGACACATTTTATTTTTTACATACACAGTCTGACTTAAAGTAAAGTAACGTAAAGTATATTGTAATACTACATACATAGTTACTCAAATACATAAGTAAAATATTTATACAGTTAAAACGTATATGTATATGGAATGGTACAACTTATTATATTAGTGTGCTAAAACTCATTAAGAATAATTATAACATTATTTACCATACAAAACATGTAACAGACGAGTTAAACAAACAATTACTCAAATTGACAGACACACATTTAAAAAACAGTTAAATAAATAAATGATTGAAGAACTCCTCGATTGAATAGAAGGCATGGTCCAGCTGTCATATGTTGCTCATTTAATAAAATACTCTACTGGTTCATATACGATTATATTTCATTGTAGCCTAGTACACACCTAGTACATGTTAGAAGCCATTACACTTATCTCTCTTGAAGTTAGTTGCATGTGTGTGCCACAACAACCTATTACATCTCCTTTTTTTTTTTTTAACGAAACTTATTATAATTCTAATACATTACATTAACACATACATATGAATAGTCTCTTAATAAACAACATAATCATTAAACCTTACTGGTCTCTTGATCTCCCTGTACTTCCTTCCTTCTAGTCCCACTATTGTATGATCCTCTTTCTTATTTTCACTAACACTATCTTCTTCTTCTCTCGTCATTCTCACAGGTTCTTTAAGTGATTCCTTTAAATGTACTCTATTTCTTCTTACTACTTCTCCATTTTCCTTCTCTACAATGTATGATCTAGGGGTTTCATATCTTTGTAATATTTTTCCTCTTTCCCATTTTGTATCTTTATGCTTTCCTTCATTAAGTATTACATTCTGATTTTCTGGTAATTGTTGTAAATCTCTTGCATTTCTATCATAATAATACTTATATTCATTCTGTCTTTCTATTAATTTCTGTCTAATCTTTTCATTATTTTGTATTTCCGGTTGTAATAAATTTCTCTTCAAGGGTAGTTTTGTCCTTAATCTTCTATTGAATAAAATCTGTGCTGGTGATAAATTAATTTTCTGTAATGGCGTTGTTCTATATTGTAATAATGCTTCACTTATATTTTCATTTTTTCTTAATATGTTTCTTGCAGTTTGAACAGCTCTCTCTGCCATTCCATTTGATTGATGGTGATTTGGACTTGATGTTGTTAGTTTTATATCCCATTCTCTACAAAATTTTCTAAATGTCTAAGCTCCAAAAGGCATGTTGTCACTCATTATTTTGGTGGGAATGCCATGTGTTGAAAATACTTGCTTTAGTTTTTCGATAATATGTTCTGCAGTTTTTGATGCCAACTTTACGATTTCTAACCACTTTGAAAACTGATCAACCATGACTAAATAACTAGTTCCTCCAAATTCTAAAATATCCATCGAAATCGCTTCAAATGGCTCTCCTGCCACTTCCAATGGTTTTAATGGTTGTTTTACATTTACTCTTTGGTTTAGCTCGCATCTGCTACACTGTTTTATGTAATTTTTGATGTCTACACTCATTTTGGGCCAGTAAATTGATTCCCTGGCATTGTCAATCATCCTGTTAATTCCAAAATGTCCTTCATGTAATCTTTTCAACATATCTTCTCTTAATTCTTTTGGTATTATTAATTTATCCTCAACAAACAGTAACTGATCATTCTCATATATTTTATTTCGAATAGTAAAGTAATGTTTTAATTCGTGACTTAAATTTGTGCAATTCTTTGGCCAACCTCTTCTATTATATTCTTTAACCTGTTTTAAAGTTTCCTCAGTCTGTATTAATTTTACTATTAATTCTTTCCTTTCTTTACTTATTTTTACCTTCTCAAGCGTATGAATCATATTTTTTACTTCATCTACTTCATCTTCAACAGGTTTGTCTAAATAATTTCTTGATAAATAATCAGCTATTATTATTTCCCGACCTGGACAGTATTTGACTGTTAACTTATATTTTAATAATTTGAATCTCAATCTTTGAATTCTTCCCGACTTAATTTTATGTATAGGTTGATTAGCTATTACCTCCAATGGTTTATGATCAGTATAAATTATTATATCTTTACCATAAATATATTGATGAAACTTGATACATGCAAATACAATGGCAAGAAATTCTTTTTCAATTTGAGGATACGTTTGTTCTACTTCGGACATATTACACCAGCAATAACTGTTTGGCTCGTTTCACTGTTAACAAAGCGTCTGTGGCAATAAGAAAATTGAATTTGTTATAAATCTTTGGGCCATAGTAATCGAAATATTTTTGCCACATTTGTAGCCTGTGATATGGAGTCTGGATGTTGTCTCTATTACGGGTGTCGTATTGGTGTGTTTCACCGTAGATCTTAAACGGTTTTAGGTTGTTAAGTACATACATACTTAAAGCAGGTACGTGAGTGAGTATTTGTTTTTTTATGAAGAATACTCTGCAACTCTCTTGTTGTTTCAGTTGACAGAGGGCGCGTATCGCACTTTTTTGGATAATAAAGATAGCTACCGAAGGTGACGTAGCCCAGAACATAATTCCATATGTAAATCTACTCTGAAACTTTGCATGATAGGCTGTCTTTGCAGCTTCGTGAGTTGCAATTGCCTTTACTTGTCTTATTGTGTAAATGGTTGATGTTAGTCTTTTTGCTAGATCTTCCACATGATGTTTCCAAGAAAGCTTATTATCGATACTCATATCTAGGTACTTGATACTACTTAAGTGTGTTTGCTCGTTTTTAGCGGTGCAAAAGATGTGATGTTGGGTTTTTTCTTCATTTAATTTCAAACCATTTGCTTCAAACCAAATTTTGGTGTCTTTTAGTGTTTAGTCGGTATTAAGTTTCACGTTTTCTTTGGTATTTCCAGTCACCAGGAAGGAGGTATCATCAGCATAGAGTGAGACTTGTCTTGCTGTGATGTTGTAAGGTAAATCATTGAAATATATGATAAATAACAACGGTCCTAAAATTGAGCCTTGTGGCACTCCTTCACATATTGGTTTTATGGATGATAAATTCTTTACAGTAGTTTATTACACTAGTAACATCGTTTCATGTTCCGGTTATCACTGTTACTTTTCTAACTATTATATCTACACTTCTTAATAGAATGTCCCTCTTTTCCACATTTAAAACACTTTATTGTCCTTATTTGTTTTCTAGCTTGTAATGCCACACTTTCCCCAACACTATCGCTCTTGATTTTTAACCTTTCCTCCTCTATTATCCTAAGTTTCCACTGTTTATTTATCGTCGGATGTCGACTCCCATGCAGGCACAAAATAGCTATACTTCTCTGGTAAAGACAGAATTTTTGTTATTATAAGCCTATCCGAGATTTCTTCTCCTAACTGTTTCAGCTTGTTTTGTAACTCCTGCAGTTTTGACAGAAAAACTGACATCTCCATGCCCTTTGTGTACTTGTGTGGTGTAATGTCTTTATTAAAGACTGTTTAAATAATACATATCACAAAAACATCATATGTCATATCAATCTCCATAACTCAAACTAAACTTCAAAACATAAACAATCTAAGCTTACTCTTTTAAAATACAATAACAATACTACAATACTACATTCCTCCACACTCTAAATAATGACTACAAGGAATACATATTAGGTATTTAAAATATAGTCTTTAAATCGATGAGGTATTTTGTTTCGTGATGTTTGTGCTGGAATCTTCCGGGTTTCAGTATCTATGGCTTGATCTTGCCCTGTTGGTTCTTGAGCCTGTTCTTCTCCTTGTTCTCCTCCTTCTTGCGCTTCTTCTCCACAATTTTCTTCATTTTTATCTTCGTGTGCTTCATTATACAGTTTGTGTCTTATAGGGTGAAAGTCAGGATTGGGATCAGAATAGTTATTAGAACGACTAATGTATGGTTTAAAAAATGATGCATTTCTTGTGATAACAGCCTAGTTTTACGGCGGTTTCATATGACAACAGAGGTGTTGAATGCCCTCTTACAACAAATATTTTGGCTGTTGTTTTAGTTTTTCCATAACTTACTTTACTTTCAAAAAATCCTAACAACGGCAGCTGTTGTTTGGAATTGTAAGCGTAGATTTTTGTGTTATCTTGGCTTAAGCGTAGCTTGTCATTAAGCTTATAAAAAGTGTCAGCACTTACCACATTGACTGATGATCCAGAGTCAATAATGCAAGTGACTGGGGTTTTGTCTATAATTACTTCAATCCGTGGTGTTTTTGTACTTTCGACGGAATACATGTGAATGTTAAACGATTCTTCATCTGAATTTTGTTCGACTGCATCTGTATTGTTGACTCTTGGTTTGTTGTCCTTAACGTATGATTGCTTACCTTTACGTTTTGCTTTAGCTGCTTTCGACAAACAGACTTTGGCAATGTGTCCTGTTCGGTTGCATTTGAAACATGTTACATCTTTTGCCGGATATGATTGTCTGCCTTGTGAATGCCAGTTATTACCGCAATTTTTGCATTTTTGATTTGAAACTTGCAAAGATACCTTTTTATGTTTATTTTTATTCTGAGGTTTGCTTGTAAAATTAACAACCTGTGTGTTTTCCATGCTTTTGATATGGCTATCAGTTTGCTCCATTGTTCTGGCATGTGTCAAAAGTTTTTCTAAATCGGGTTGTTCATTTAAAGCATACCTTCTGAGGCCACTGTTTGTTGTGTTTAGGATAATTTGACACTTAAT
The DNA here is from genome assembly GCA_004785975.1 of Popillia japonica. NCBI lineage: Eukaryota > Metazoa > Arthropoda > Insecta > Coleoptera > Scarabaeidae > Popillia > Popillia japonica. The sequence goes on from SMLS01061542.1 coordinate 8,310, forward strand.
CTCATCTTCTGGCTTGTTAAAATTACATGTTTTGGATAACTTCAGTAGACGCGCATAGAATTGGTCTATATTCTCACTGCTCTCTTGTTTCGCTTGTCTAAACTTAAATATTTCAAACTGCAAATTTAATTTGGGTTTGAAGTACATGTTTAATTTTTGTTTCGCTAATTCATAAACTTTGAAAGTTTCTGAACTACCAGTTGCTTGTATGGTTTCAGATGATGTCTCAGGAGGAGGGTCTGGAAGAGACACATATAAGTCAAAAACATCTTCACCTGCAAAGTGCAGAAGCATGGCTTTTCTTCTCTCTTCGCACATGTTTGTCGCTACCAAGTAGTTGTCAAACCGGGCAATCCATTTTTTCCCACCTCCCTGATGTGTTATTGTTATCTCTCAGATCGAACGGCTGTATGTGATATGTGTGTTCCATGTTGTTTCTTATTACCACGTTTTTCCGACTCGTCGCCAATGTAATGTCTTTATTAAAGACTGTTTAAATAATACATATCACAAAAACATCATATGTCATGTCAATCTCCAAAACTCAAAGTAAACTTCAAAACATAAACAATCTAAGCTTACTCTTTTAAAATACAATAACAATACTACAATACTACATGTGGGAAGAATTGCTGTTGCACTATATGAATGCTAGTATCGCTTCTTTGTTCATACACACTATGCAGTTTCCTCCACATGCCATTTGCAGTATCACGTGTTAAAATATGTAGCATTACCTCTTCTGATACTCAATTCCGATCAAACTTTGTGCTTTTGCATCTTTTGTCACCCATGTTATTTTTTCCTGCCCTGCATCGGGTTTCACAATCTTGCCTTCTACGATGTCTAACATTAATTACTCCCGTCGTGGTGACCTGATCCACGGCTTCTTCACAAATCTCTTTTATTCACATTATTTTTTTTTCTACAATCTCTGGGTGACTAGGCCCACAACCTAATAATGATGGCTTCTTATATGAAGAGAATAAGGAATAATAATGTAATATAATGTATTCTTGGTTTTACTGATTTGACACAATACAATAAATCAATTATTTTCATTTGTGTTAACCTTTCTTTGCAATGAAGCTTTACCTTTAATACATATATAAACGTCTTTGAGAGCGGCTCCTTAATGTGGGGTACTCTAGGCCCAGTACTAAAAAAATTGTCCTCGCTAGGTCCTCAAAATGACACAGCACATGCACTGGGGCTTCCCCCTCCTCTTTGCAGAATCTACAGACAGCATCTTCCCTTAGACTTATGTTATGCATATCTACCCCTTAAGTTCGCAATGACAGGTCCGCAGATTTATTATAATTTTGGCAGTTTTTCTGCCTTTACCCAGCAGGTCTCTAGTACATTCAGGCTTCTATTCCGTTAGGAAATCTTTTGTCTGCTGCTCTTTGCTACCATTTCTTGGACGTACTGTGGATCCATTCGTTGGTGGACTTTCTGATTTGTGATTTGGTAGTGCCCTGGCGAATGGCCTTGACGATCAGATCAGATTTGCTTTCACACCTTTGTGGCTTCCTTTGCGAACCACCTCATTTAAGACGTTTACGCAGTTTGAAACCAGCTCCACCATTACTAACATGACAGGACCATTTTATACCTCCTCCACCCGTTTTACTTGCTTGCGTTACCGTTTAATGCAGATTACCGGACCTATAACACTTTAACCAACTACACATCGTAAACTGTCCACTTGCCTCCCTCCAATAAAGTCACAAATAAGTACAATCGACACTTAATGGCTTTTAGCAGTTATGTTTAATTATTTTTGTTCCGAAATTGGAAAGGGGACCTCGCATTCGCATCGTCTCATCATTGTACAGCCCCTTTACACCCCAAGTATACCTATTTGGAAATGTCATCTCGCTTCGTTTCCCTTTCCGCTTCTTGATTATTTAATTCAGTCCGCGATAATGAGAGAAACGAACTGAGAAAGATAATTACGACGGAAAATACGGTTCGCTCCCTCACTCTCTCCAATTCGTTACATCCTCGATGCGTTCCTCTCGCCCTCCTTAATAAGATACAGTGCCGCCAACGCTCCACCGTCAAACTGAACTTTGTTTGCATCCATTCGCCACCGCTGGAAAAGAGACTGTTTTGCCTCTTCTCTGCTTCTGCCTCCTCTCTGCTGTTGCCCTCGCTGCTTGCGCTTCCACGCGTGAAGTATCCTCCTATGTAACTATGTAGAGCGATGTGTAGGTTCTCTTCGGAGTAGTGGAAGAGGTGGTAGCTCGCTCTGCATCCATGCATCTATATTATTAAGATTTATTATTGTTCTTGTTACTGTTGTTGTTGTTGCTGCTGCTTCTCTTCTATATTTCTTCTCCGTTGCTCGTACATCTCTGTTGTTTTAGCGCTAGATATACATGTTTCACTTGAGTACATTCGCAGGTTATTTATTGTTGTGAGGAGTTAGTAATTAAGATGGGAGTGTATAAATTTAATTGCAGTAATAACCTATGCAAGATAAGTTTAGAAAAAAAAAGCTTTGGCAAGGAATTTTATTACCAAAAATGATTGGATTCTGTGCGGATCAAGCTTCATTATATTTTTTGAAAAGCAGTACCTAGTCTTCTCAGCTAATAGCATGAATTGAGCGGACATTGATTTCGTCTTATGTCGTTTCAATTTCCACAATCCATTATCTCAAATTGCTTCGCCGAGACAATAAGTTTACGCTGGCATCTTACGCCTGATTCTATTTCGAATCTATTTACCGGGATATTCAGAAATTCGATCATCGGATTAAATTATTTCTCGAAAGATGATCCGATTAGCAGATGTGCAATTGTAACTGCTACGGATGCTTTAGGGATATTTTAAAGTAAAATTGCGTTTTATTTTCTCAAAATATATTTTATACATTATCGTAAGGATATCGACCAAGACCCTCCAACCACACTCAAAGAAGCAACAACCAAATTTAGTGAAATGAAACCAGTTATCCAACATGAATACAATCTTTGCAATAAATATAAAATAATTAGACTAAACGAGGTATACGAAAGCTCTCCCAACCTTTTGATAGACCTCATACAGAGGTATTTTGGTGTCATCGGAACCATGCCATTAGAGCACCCACCAGAGCGAATCTGATGTCAAATCGGAAGCGAGAACCTGACGAGCATACGAGCTCTAGGGATAGCACTCGCACTACCGTATACCTCGTTTGTCCAATAATAAGTGAAAACTAACTTAGTGGTATGTATTCATATGGAATCCGACTGGAAAAAGATACTTCTGCAGTTAGAAGAAACTTGAAATCATAACTCCCCAAGAGACAGCAATTTAAGTGTGGGTGTTGTCACGAGGACAACACAATTCAAACGAAATAATATCCAAAATAGGAAAACTTGGGGCAAAAATAACAACGAGTAACATATCTTCACAAACCTCATTTGACTTGAACTCAAACTTCCCTCAAAAAAACATTCGTCGCTGTATGTACATACATCTCGTATCAATAACAATACAGACCATGAATTTCATCAAAACCTCACAATGCTGTGTTGGAAAGTTGTCGAAAATTTGGAAACCACACTCGAAAAAGCAAAGACCAAACTTAGTGAAACAAATCAGATGAACAAACGACACAATTATCCAATATGAATACATTTTTAGCAATAAATATGAAATAATATTAGACTAAACGAGGTATACGAAAGCTTGAGACTACCACTTCGATACTCATATGGGTGCCAAGCACTCCCAACCCTTTGATAGACCTCATACAGAGGTATTTTGGTGTCATCGGAACCATGCCATTAGAGCACCCACCAGAGCGAATCTGATGTCAAATAAGAAGCGAACACCTGACGAGCATACGAGCTCTAGGGATAGTACTCGCACTACCGTATACCTCGCCTGTCCAATAGTAAGTAAAACCTAACCGAATGGCATGTAGGTATTCATGTTGAATCCGACCGGACAAATTAAATTCTGGAGATAGAAGAAACTAAAATTCATAACTCCGAAGACACAGCAACTTAAGTGGACGTCTTGTTACGGTAACAACACAATTCGAATTGAATTATTGAAATCGGAAAACTTGCGACGAAAAATAACGAATAACATAACCTCACACACCTCATTAAACTTGGACTCAAAAATTCCCTCAAAAATTTTCGTCGCCATACGTATAATGAGAAGAGTCAGTAAAAGAAACGACACAGTTATCCAATATGAATACATTTTTAGCAATAAAAATCAACTAATCAGACTAAACGAGGTATACGACAGCTTGAGACTATCACTTCGATATTCGTATGAGCGTCAAACACTCTCAACCATGTGATAGACCCCATACATGGGTATTTTGGTGTCAGCGGAACTATGCCATTAGAGCACCCACTCAGAACGAATCCGAATGTCAAATGAGAAACGAGTACCTGACGAGCATACGAGCTCTAGGGATAGCACTCGCACTATCGTATACCTCGCCTGTCCAATAGTAAATGAATACTGACTGAACGGTATGTATTCATATTGAATCCGACCGGAAAAAAATGAAATTTGTAGTTCGAAGAGAAATGAATAACATAACCTCAACAGACCGTCTGTTAGCAACAACGATACAGCTCGAACTGACCGACTTCCGGAGATAATTACACAACAAATACATACGTCATTCAAGGTCATTTGTGACGTCAACACACATCGGTAGATAACAACTAGTTATTACCGGTAAAACGCCGTTTAATTAGCGTTATTTAATTAATTTTTCCCGCTCGCGTGTGCGGGGAATATTGTAGTTAGAAGAAACGCGAATATTTTAATTTCAACGGACAGCAAATCGACAATACGTCCGTCCGCAACAACGACTCAAGTCGAACTAAGCGATGTGCCGGTATGTGTAAACAAAGTACATTAGTGACGTCAGTAAATTGAAAAGTCATTAACGCTTGTTTACACAAATTATAAATAAATAAATAGATATATACAGGGTGGTACATAAAAGATAATATACAGTGTGTTTTATAGAAATTATTGTGTACAGTGGTATTGTATACAGGGTTATGTATATATGTATAAGATGTTATATACAGGGTGATACATATTATTTAACAATTATTTAGAAAACATAATCTAGAGTGCGATAAAATTTTGACATTAATTTCTTTACGTCATTATACTTATTTAGATAACTGTATGCTCTACCTTTAATGGAGTGGATAAAATAAATTGGATCGTCTCGAAACACACGAAAGATAAACAAAATTAGATGTGATCTATGTAGTAGTGCTACTTAGCGATACCAGCTACTACATTCAGGTCGTCTTCATCCATCTCGGCGTCCTCGAACCGGCTTTTATCGGAACCGAGAGAAAACCGTGCAAAGATGATTGGGCAAAGTTATACATACAACAGCTACCATACTACCTACTTGCGCACACAGACGCGATCTCCTACACCGCGAACGAGGATAGCAGCGGCAAAGAAGCCTCCGGAATGAGAAGGATCTCGCTCCACTGGCGATTCAAACAACTGGAAAATGAATTTCCTTCATCGCATCCATCCCAGTTAATTTACGACCCGGCCTGTTTATAGACAGATATAAGAGACTGCTCCCCTCTGCCGCGCCACCATCCATCGTGTTCGCCCATCTTCTTAGAACCGTTACAACGTTGCTTTTGTACCTACCGGGCGGATACGATGTGATTCTGGGAAATGTGTCCAAATACGGTAATTGTTTAATGACTTAAAAAAATGAAATAATTTAGAAACCAAAAGACCTAATTCACAGTAGGATTACCAAAAAAATGTAAATGGGTTGGCAAATATCTGAGAACTGTCACAGGAAAAGGTTGGCAGGTCTTTAGCGCCTCTACGACGAGGGGTTGGTAACGTTTTGAGAGTTGCTGTTAGAAAAGTTTGCGACAGATGGTCGAACACTTTCACCAGGAGGGGTTGGCAACTTTCTGAGAACTGTAACTGGAAGAGATTGGCAGCTTTTTAGCGTCCTTTACGGGGAGGGGTTGGTAAAGTTTTGAGAGCTTCTGCTAGAAAAGTTGACTGACAGTTATTTGAAAACTTTTACTGGGAGGGGTTGGCAATTTTCGGAAAACTGTAGCTGGAAGGGGTCGGTAGCTCTTTAGAGCTTCTACAAGGAGAAATTGGTAAGATTTTGACAGCTGATGCTAGAAAACTGTGGCAGTTTTACTTAGGAGCTTTCACGAGGAGTGGTGGGCAGCTTTCTGAGAACTGTCACAGGAAATGGTTGGCAGGTCTTTAGCGTTTTTACGAGGAGGGGTTGCTGTTAGAAAAGTTTGAGTTATTTGAAAACTTTCGCTGGGAGGGGTTGACAATTTTCTGGGAATTGAAACTGGAAGAGGTTTGCAGCTTTTTGCGCGTTTATGAGGAGGGGTTGGCAACGTTTTGGGAGCTTCTGCTTGAATAGTTGACTGACAGTTATTTGAAAACTTTTCCTCGGAGGGGTTGGCAACTTTTGGAAAACTTTAACCGGAGGAGGTTGGCCGCTTTTTACCGCCTTTACGAGGAGGGGTTGGTAACGTTCTCAGAGTTGCTTTTAGAAAAGTTTGACAGTTATTTGGAAACTTTCACCAGGAGGGGTTGGCAACTTTCTGAGGACTGTGACTGGAGGAGGTTGGCAGCTGTTTAGAGCATTTAGAGGGAGGGGCTGGTAACGCTTCGAGAGTTTCTGTTAGAACAGTTTGACAGTTATTTGAAAACTTTCACCAGGAGGGGTTGGCAACTCTCTGAGAACTGCGACTGGAGGAGGTTGACAGCTGTTTACAGCATTTAGAGAGAGGGGCTCGTAACGCTTCGAGAGTTTCCGTTGGAACAGTTTGACAGTTATTTGAAAACAACTTTCACTAGGAGGGGTTGGCAGCTTTCTGAGAACTGGAACTAGAGAGGTTGACAAATTTTTAGGCCATTTACAAAGAGGAATTAGTAACGTTTTGTGAGCTGCTACTAGAAGAGTTTGGCAGTTATATGGGAGCTTTCACTAAAAGAGATTGGCAACTTTTTGAGAACTGTCACAGGAAGTGGTTGGCAGGGCTTTAGCGTCTTTACGAGCAGGAGTAGGTTACGTTTTGAGAATAGCTATCAGAAAGCTGTTACTAGAAGAGGTTGGCAGCTTCTTACAGCCTTCATTAGGAGGGGTTGATAACTTTTTGAGAGCTGCTGCTAGAAAAGTTTGGCAGTTTTCGAAAGCGTTTAGTAGAAGGAGTTGGAAACTTTTCCAAAACTTTTACTATGAGAAATTAAACGCTCGGTGAGCAGCATTTTGACTGCTTTTACTGGGAGAGGTTGGCCGACTTATGAGAGAATTAATTAGACAGGATATGGCAACATTTAAGAGCTTTAAATAGGAGGGGTTGGCAGTTTTCTCAAAGCTTTTACTAGGAGGGGTTGCCAACTTTTTCAGAACTGTCATTACGGGAGCCAAGTCTAAGTATTACAAAGAGTACAGTACGTGACACAATCCAGCAGACTCTGGAACTATGTATGTATGTACCTGAACAGGGGTACACTAAACGGATGCTGGAACGACCGGTCTACGAACTAACTCGTAGCAAACAGGATTCAGCCTAGGACTTGTTGCTATGCAAAGCGAATTAGGACGATCGATGGAGAAAAATTTACCGAATAAACTCAGATATCTAAAGATAAATTTAGAGCTAGATTTTCCTGAATGAACGTTATTAAAATTACGAACGGCAGTGTATGAATACTAGCATACGCTGTACCGTCCATAGAGTACCGGATCAATCAGAATGACGGAGCCACTCTTGCAAGACGCTGATAAGATTTATACGGAGCAGTTAATACCGCAACGTTTCGAGTCTTACGCGGCTTCGTATCCGTTATTATATGGTAAGAGAGAGAGAGGGAGAGAGAGAAAAAGAGAGGGAGAGCGTGAAAGAGAGGCTTCCGGAAGGAGCTAAGATGACATTCACTAGCTGTTGGTCTGATGCTGTCGCCTTCATTTTCTTGTACTTCTTCTTCTTTTAGATGTTGCCGCAGTAAAGAGCGGAGAGAGCTATTGGGTAAGCGATGCCATAAATAACTTCATGTTAGATCGAGCAACGAAATACATTTATTTACCTTTATAGCACGGCGTATAAATTACGGAGGTAGATGAGGTTCGCAAACACGTAAAAGAGGTGATTTTCAGGTTTAACACGTCCTTTCGAAAGTAATTACGGGGATAATTATTGCGGAAAGGTGGAAGTCGGATGTGGGTGTATTGATGGTTTAGCTTTAAAGCACGTTGCAGTTGCTTCATTAAATCATTTGGCAATTCTGTGTAGTTAGAGATATTAAATGATTGAAGGTTTTTATGTGTATAGTATTTTGGAGTGGTTAGCCAGGAGAGGTTGGTAGCATTTTGCGGCTGTTAGGCCAGGAGAGGGATTGGGAGCGTTTTAGGGTGGTTAGCCAGAGGGGATTGGCAATGCTTTGAGGCGGTTATCCAGGTGGAGTTGACAGCGCTTTAAGACGGTTAGCCAGGGAGGTTGGCAGCCTTTGAAGGCGGTTAACAAGGTGACATGGGCAGCCTTTTAAGGCGGTTAACAGGGGGAGGGAGGAGGAGTTGGCAGTTGATTCATTAAATCATTTGACAATTCTGTATAGATAGAGATATTAAATGATCGAAGGTTTTTACACAGCGTTTTGGGGCGGTTAGCCAGGGGGGGCTGGCAGCGTTTTCAGCCATTTAGCGAGGGGGGGGGGGGGGGTTGGCAGCGTTTTGGGACAGTTACCCAGAAGTGGGTTGGCAGTGTTTTCTGGCAGTTAACCAGAGGGGGGTTGGCAGCGTTTTGGGGCAGTTAACCAGAAGAGGGTTGGCAGCGTTTTGGGACGGCTAGGCGAGGGGAGAACGAGTAGATTAGTAGCACATTAGGGCGGTTAGCCGGAAGAGGGGGGATGGAGAGGGAAAGCATTGGCAGCGTTTTGAGGCGGTTAGTCAAGTGGGGTTGGTTACCCTTTGAGACGGTCAGCCAGGAGGGGTTGGCAGCGCTTTGAGACGGTTAACCAACGGGGAGCTGGCAGCACTTTGAGACGGTTAGCCAGAGGGGGTTGGCGGCGCTTTGAGACGATTAACCAGCGGGGGGCCGGCAGCGCTTTCAGATGGTTAGCCAGAGGGGTTGGCAGCGTTCTGGGAGAGTTAGCGAGAGGGGGGTTGGCAGCGTTTTGGGACAGTTATCCAGAGGGGGGTTGGCAGCGTTTTGCGGCAGTTAACTAGAAGTGGGTTGGCAGCGTTTTGGGGCAGTTAGTCAGATAGTGGTCGGCAGCGGTTTGGGACGGCTAGGCGAGGGGAGAACGAGTAGGTTGGTGGCACATTGGGGCGGTTAGCCGGAAGAGGGGGGATGGAGAGGGAAAGAATTGGCAGCGTTTTGAGGCGGTTAGTCAAGTGAGGTTGGCTACGCTTTGAGACGATTAACCAGCGGGGGCTTGCAGCGTTTTCAGGCGGTTAGCCGGAAGGAGTTGGCAACGCTTTGAGACGGTTAACGAGTGGGGGGCTGGCAGCGCTTGCAGATGGTTAGCCAGAGGGGTTGGCAGCGTTCAGGGGCGTTTAGCCAGACAGGGTTTGCGGCCTTTTAAGGCGGTTAACAAGAGGAGGTTGGCAGTTGCTTTATTAAATCATTTGTCACCTATGTATAAATAGAAGTAGGTATTAAATGACTTTATAGATATCAAAAAGAAAATCTTTGAAACAAAACTAAAATGTGAAACATTCGTTGTTCCAAAGCTGTTGTATCGTGCAACGTATTACATCGTTTACGTTCGGTTTTATGTGTCGAACACGTATACGTTTACAGGCTTGCATGCATACACCGTGCGAAGCTATCTTTCAGGCCATTACTGCCACTTGATCAAACACGTAACCAACGGCAACTATACAGATAAATGTATTGATGTTGCATGAAAACGTATCGCTTTTAAACTCATCATAAATTCCCACGTTTATAATGTGACGTAAAGAGAGCGATGTGCATATTTTTCAGTGTCTTCGCGGCAGTACTTTTTTGCTTTTCCTTCCACACTCTCTCACTTTACATACATACTAGCAATGTTGTGCTTGTTTTGTCGGCTTGACGGAAAGTCTTTTATCCGAGCTGTACGAAAAGCGGGCGGCGAACTTAATCTTATCTTCTTACACTAATGTTGCCGAATTTGTTTACGGCTTGCTGATGTGAGCACATCCATATAATTTTTTTTGCCGCATTTTACAGCTTCCACAATATGTAAAGCAAACTCATCCATACATACATACACACATAGAGAGGAACGAATGTTGGAACTGATTCGCCCAAACTTCGCTGGCGACACTGGAGGCCCACAGAGCGTAAATCAAAGTATAAATCACGGGCCCGTAGGTGCATTATCGGCCTGGTTCAGCACGGGTGGGCGG
>SMLS01061543.1:0-10493 GCA_004785975.1 Popillia japonica
GTTTAAAACTAGAACCACTATAGTTTAATATATGTAGAAAAGTGATTTCCAATATAAAGAAGTAATCTAGACGTGAACCAATTTTCTCTAATAGCATATTGGAAACATTTACGAATAATAACATGCTTAATTAGTCTTGAGTTCATAGTTATTTCATTGATTGTTGGAGTATTCCTTTAATATTTTGTTTCTACTAAAATGTTATATTCCGTGCAATAAATGAATATCCACTTACGTGTGTTAGCTGCAATGGACGTATCTGCTAAAAATAAAACCTCAAATCATTTGCAGTAATTTTTGTCATTATATTCAACTCCCTGCAATTAAAATTTTTGTTTTCATTACGAATTTAATGGCTTAACCAAAGAACTACAAATATGAATTTCTCCGTTTGTACTCTACGGTAGATGTGACTTTTTGAATTAACACGTCTAAAACATCAAAGAAAACTAAACGAGTTTGCCTTTTCTACTGGTACCATTATAACCTTACAAACAGTGCCCGTATTTTCATACATATAGAATTGAGGGACTTCAATCTTTCTGTCATAACAAAAATGTAAACATCTATTTGACTAAAGTCTAAATCGAAAGCATCACGTTGCTTTTAGGATTGGACCAACCACACCCCATTAGTCAGATTAAGAAATAGGAACGCCTGAAAAGATTCTGAGCAAAGGTTATATTTTTGATATAGTAAAAACTTTAATTTTACAAATACTTACAAAAATATAGACGTTGTTTATTATATTTAAACATTATCCATTGAAGTCATTGTTTTAAAATTAATTTAAAATAAAGCTATTACTGTTCACTTGTATATCTAGATAACGAGAACATAAAAACTTCCCAGTACAGACGAACCATATTAATAAAAACAACTAATTGCAACCGATAAGGATCTCCTTTAAGAATATGAAAATAATAACATTTTTATTGATTTTAAAATATGATTGATTAGGAGTAATAAAATAATACAATTCGATATATTGTAGTTAATAATTTCATGTTACCTGCTTTCAATAAAATTTTAAATTTCTGCTATTTTCGCTTGCAAAGAAGTATCTTCTTTTTAATAATTTTTACCCAGATACATATACATCTAACCCTGTCTTGTATAATCAACCTTGCCAGGTTTTGATTTATTTCAGTTTTTGTGGAAAGCGTATTTTTAACATTTATTATTTCATTGCAGGTGATAATTACTTCAGTAACTAGTGCTAAAGATGCCTCGCCACCACAGCAAGCCTATCGTCTTGGACAATACCCATCAGGTCATTCAGCGTACCCTTACGGATATCCGACCCATTACTACCACACACCCCATCATGCACCTCCTTATGCTCACCATGATATCTGTTATTCACCTAATGCATACCTCCATAAGAGCTATCCGTACAGAAGATACCTGGTGGCTCCTCCACCTAGCGCCCAGTACTTCCAAACTTCACCGCCTGATCTGTATAGTGCGCCTCCGCCCGCACCTCCTCCAAGTGCCACGCAACAGAATCAACAGGTAGGTTGTAAATATGTTAGTAACATTGTAGTAGTCGATTTGACAGGGTATTCACAACAACCGTAAATGGGTCCACATATGTATGTGTACATATGGTGAATTTGAAAAATTAATGTTATTTAGAGGATTTTCATGTTTATCGTGGTTATCAGATATAGGTATAATACACACGACTACATTGGAGTTCAATCAATAATACACAGATACATGTATAGTTTAATAAAAGGGAACGAGTAAGTGAGATAGGATTGATAGTTTTGTATTGTTCATACATTTTTACAGATTTAGCTGATGTATAACCTTACAATTGGTAAAAAAGATTTCAGCTATATCAATAGCTGCTTATTAACAAATTTAATTTCAATTCTTAAAAGAACATACGGGTAGCAGGTCTAACAGGGCTTTATTTTCCATCGATTGCAACTAAATAATGGACAGTTGTACACGACGTACATATGTATCAATTTATATACATCTAAGTCATCTTAACTTAAACTGCTATTGATCAGTATACGATCAAAACAAAGACTAAAACATCTGTTGTACTTGTCTAGTACAGGCACTCGACAATAAATACGCTCCTCAGAAAAATAGAAAAGTATTCAAATTATAAGAATAGTTGAATTACTCATTTGGTTCTGTATAGACACAAATAAACGTTATCATTTAGTTTCACGTTATCATAGCATTTTGAGGTTATAAATATCACAAACATGCAAGACTTGTTTAATAGGATTTTTCCAGGACAAAATAAGAGTGATTTCGTGTTTGTTGTTCACATCAAATCAATACACGTCTGTTTTCTAGCTGCACACTGAATCTTGACTCCTCACAAACAAAACTGGACCCCAGCGGTAATTATCCCAATTGATATGCTCCTCTGCCCACGTTCTATAGCGTCTTTTATGCTATGCGGTAAATCGAACGCATACCATTAAGGTTCAGGCATAGAAACCAAAGTTCGGTTACATTGAAGGCTCGATTTCTATATGCAAATTGTAGCAGGTAGCGATCATCTCTTGATGAGGCTAGTCATCGTTGTTCTAGTCCTTTTCTAACAATTTCTAAGTTGCTGAAAAGCCAGACCGCCTTCTTTCATATTCCTCCCATTTCCAATCATGTAATTTGGGCATATCATGATATCGAAGGCTTCCGCGATTCGAATCTCTATTATGAGGGGTTCCGGATTTTGGCCACATCAAAGTAGTGTAAAAATGCAGATCAAACCTTTGACCTTCGAACACGTTCTGAATTTTTGCCTCTTCCGTGGTTGATACGTCAAGATATTTTGAGATCACCTTGCAGTCAGAATGATTTAGCTTGTACAACATTTGTCCCGTGCATAGCTTTCTCACTACTGAAGAAGCCACTTACCTTAGGGTTTTTTAAATTTTTTAGATTGCATATATTTACACTGCTGTGACGCTGCCAGAACTCTGAAGCCATCATAATAATACGGTGAAAATGTGTAGTGATAGCGCAAAAGCCAACTGCTAGTTTTTATACCCAAAATCAACTACATACTTCAATTCTCTAAAATCTTGAAACGTAGCAGCATCCTCCTCTACAAATGTAAAGATATTCTACGCACAGTAAAAACATAGTTTTTGTCTTTTTTAAGAAGTATTCGCTCATTCTTTTGAACAGTATATACATACACATATAATAAAAGAACGCAAGGAGATTGGCAAATAAAAGAAAATCTATACTATAAATAACCTATACTGTAATTTATAGAGAACACACAGCAATGATTGGCTTTAATGATTAAAACGGTTAAGTAGTTTTCTAGAATTAATTAATCCTATGGAATCGAAAAGAAAACATTTCTGGTGAATCGATCTGCTTATCTCGAAGCATTGCTCTTAGCAGTCTTATATTGACAGTGACATTAGTATAATTATAAACTGTTTATATTATAATAAAAACTAACTTGAAAGTAATGGTCTAAATGATTTATTAAATGGATTTATAACCATCAATATGTTACTACTACACTGTCTAACGTGCCAGATAGAATTATAGCTAAGCAAATCAGTGATTACTTTGTGTATCATAACATATTACCTATTGTGAAACCTGATTTTAGTGCCCATCATAGCTACTGTACACCATTTTTAAAGATAATTAACAGCATATAGGAAACCTGGGATAAAAAACTTACAACCATCCTTGTTTTACTTGACTATAGCAAGGCTTTTAATACAATTGATCGTAAACTGCACTGTCACATACTTGGTTACATAGGTTTATCGGAAATTTCAGTAAATCCAGCTTTTTATTAGATTGACTGAAATCGATTCTATACATTGCAAAGTGTTAAAATAGGCACCGACATCTAAAACACTGCTGTTGTTTCGAACAGGATATTTCAAGCGTCGACACAATGAAGTTGAACTAAGCGATCAACTTGCAGAAGCACAATTTATTGTTAGAAGTGAGTAAAAGAAAGAATTGTTTAGCTATTTTGAAGTGGTATTTTGAGTTGCACGTAGATGAATGAACGTTCCATCCTCTTCCCCACAAAATCTACATTCGCCTTCCTTCGCTATTCCAAGCCTACTGAGGTGTCCATTCAGTTTGCAGTTGCCTGAAAAGGTCCCTGTCAATATACAAATATTGGTTTTACTGAGGTTAATAAAGGTATGTAGTTATATGCTTATATGTTCCCAGAAGAGTTTTAAGTTGCCCCATATCGTGGAGGTTCTCCCAATATTTTCATTTTCTCTACTCTACTTCACTATTGCGTTTCTCCAGTATTACACTGCCACTTATTCCGCAGAAAGATTCTGGCCCCACAAAAGGTATTCTGGCCCCCTTCTTAGCGAGATTCTGTTCTCGTTTCCTTTCACTCCTGTGTGACTCGGAATCAACAGGAGGGTTACCTTGTTGCTTTTACCTAGCTCGTCTATTTTGTCTAGACACTCCTAAACCATCTTGGAGCTGATAATATTTTATAATACAGCCCTGATGGCTACTTGGCTATCGGACATTATGGTAATCTCCTACTTTTCGTAGCTTGTGTCAATGTTGCACTGAACGCATCTTTCAAAAGCATGTATTTCCGCCTCCAAGCTTTTGAAATATTTGGTACAAGGCCCATATATTCTGATTCCAGTTCCCTCTACTGTCTTAGAGCCATCGGTGTTGATGGCGTTGCTATTGAGCTTCGAGATAGTGTCTTTGTTCTATTCGCTCTCGGTACTAAGCTTTGTGATAATTAATGCGTTTGTCTATAATAATTTTGGAACAAAACAAACAAAACAACAGATTTCTGTTCATCTGTGAGTACACACTGATGCAAATGTATCCGGACACGTATTGAGAGAGAAGCACCTGCCGCACAATATTTTGTTCCAAATAGACGGAGTGTCAGCATACCGTACAGAACAAAATATTGTGTGGCAGGTGTTTCTCTCTCGATACGTGTCCGGATACATTTGCATCAGGATGTACATACATATAACGGTTACGCCTGCACACAACATATAAAGTATGTATCCGCTACACAAATACGGTTTTATTGTAATTGCTACAAAAACATTGGGGCACAAATACTTGTGAACAGCAGTGTACAAAGCCAACGTTGTTGATTTTAGAACATCAGATTTTTTAAACATATATTTGTGTTGGGATATTGAACTTGACCCAATCCTAGCAATCTAAGTAAACGTCAATGTATAGTGCCCAAGGTGAAAGAGATATTTGAAGAGGCAAGGCTACTTGTATTGTACTGACCTTCTTCTAAATGAATGACGAAACAGTAAAAACAGTTATAATGTTAAAAAAATAAATAAAATTAGCACGACATGATGCTTTTGTTGTGCGTTTTTTATTAAGAAAACCATCATGCCAGAGCTTATAATTGTTATTTAAGTCAATTCAAGCAAATAAGCTGATAATTCTAAACTGTGTTGGAATTATTGGGGAACATATTAAATGCATAATACTATTGTATTAAGATAAATATTGACTTGCGCTTACTTAGTGTAAATACGATATATGTATGTACATACATACATATGTATACTGCGGTTGTTCACAATGCGGTGCATCAGAACGATTTGCGTTTACCCCCCAACATGAGCATGCTCAAATGTATACATAGTAGTGATATGGTTCCTATTGTCTTGTGCTTATACATACAGTATATTGTGTTTGTGATTTGTTTGCATCTATTGTGCTTGTTTAGCAAAGCAACCAAATTAGACCGAATAATATACACAGGTGCCTATAAGTATTTGAATACGATTTCTTATCATGTTATGTTTAGTTCTCACTTCTAAAGATGTATATTGAATTAATTTACGTTTACCAGTTCAAAACTGATATTTCAATACCTTTTTTCAACATTATGATTGTATTTCTTAAGGCAGGGTTTCTCTAAAATTAAATAAAAATAAAAAAAAAAACGAAAAACCAACATAAATTCGTATATACCGTCAAATAAGTCAAGAAGAAAGGCTTAGCTAATACATCGATTTTCCATTTCATTCATCGCAGTTCAGCAATACATTAGATTTCCTATAGAGCCGACGGACAATAGAGGGCAAAAATCCAATTATATGCCGAGTGTGAATGCAATAGCAACAAACTGTTGTTATCGCATATCAGCATGCGGCAGTCGCTTAATACTGGCACGGTAGTGGCATTGCGTCGATAATTACTCATATATCAATCGATGGGTTGACCAAGTGCACTCTGTATAATGAGTAAACTTGCAATTATTACCATATTTTAAACACATTTGCTTACAAACTACGTGTTGACAAAATTCAAACTCTGCAAAATATCTATTTTTTATTTTTCTTTGGCAAGTTAGGCATGATGTATTTATGAATATCAATCACTTGAGTCATGATGGCTAAAGAAAATATCAGTGCGTGATAGCCACGTAAATTGTTGTCAGGGTAGATTTGTTATTATCTAGTGTTCAGAGGTTAATAACCTGAAGTCTATGCTTTCATTGCCAATTGAAGTCAATATATTGGTAGTGATTAAAAAAATATAAATGTAAATTTTTGAGGTAATGTCTCTTGTCAGTTTGGAACTACAGATGCGCTTTTTAACTTGCGGCTCCTGAAACTCTGAAAAAAGCATGTGTTTGTGATTTTCGTCAAAGTTTGTTTGTGGATAATGGTAATGTTAGTCTATGCCACAATTAATAGTGTGAATAATTACTTAGCCGACTTAAGCCATTTGATGGGGTTTTGCAATGATTCAAAAAATCTGATTGCTACTTTTAGAATACTTAATCACTACATTTTAAGGAAAAAAATGACGTAACAGTCCTTTTTTATAACACTGTTTTTATTAATTAAAAAAAAGTTTGTCTTTATACAAAACATCAATGGTGAAATATAAAAATTACAAATCCCTTGGGCTTTTTGAAGAAGATATTGGTTATCTTCAAGGAAATTTGGATACTTTATATCTAGTTTATCTCGGGAAATTCATACGATTGCGTTCAATCTAATATGGTTCCCAAAATTGACTAATATACGTAGATGTCGTACAATATATGTACATACGTAAAATTTGTGCAAATTTTAATTCTAAGTATCCATTTGGAACGTCCATGGTATACTAAAAATAATTTATCTGAAAAATCCTGAAAGAGTACTAGGCATGTCTGATGATAATAAAAGTTACATTTAGAATTCCATTGAAAATAAATATACTGTGTAGCAGTGCTTATCTTCGTTTCATTCGTTTGTAAACAATATATCATGAGAACAAACCAAACTGTTATCAAACACACTAAATGTCTTTATTGCACACTTTGTTACTGTTCAATAACATTTTAAGCTAACATCATTACTCCTGTATATTTTTGCCCTGACATACATATGTATGTACTTACATTTTGCTATGTTCAAAAGCGTTATATTATTATTTGTATCCTTCCTGAGTTCTGTCATATATATACAGGCTGTTTCCTAAGTAATCTAAAATATTACATGGGGCGCTTCGTCACTCAATTTTAAGACGAAAAGTTCATATAAACATGTGTGATAAGTCTTGTCGTTAATGAATTGTTTGTAATAAATCAGCTGTGATTGTATTTGAAATTAATCTTTCCTGGTGACGCTACTGGTTTTTAGAAGTAATACGAAAAACATGCTTATTAGTGACGTTTGAAGTAACGTTGACAACTGTGTCAAACCTAAAAACCAACGCAAACAACGAACAATAAATTTTTAATAATACGATCTTTTTGTGTTAAGTTAACAACGATGCCTGTGTTTACTAATGCTGAAATGGCTAATATGCACTTCTTGTATGGATTAGCTAATGGTAATGCCTTAGAGGCTAGACGTATGTATGCCCAGCGTTATCCTAATAATCGTTTACCATGTTGAGATACGTTTACTAAGCTACATATTCGTTTACAAGAAACTGGAACTTTTGCCAAATCAAAGAGAATTATTGGACGACCCAGAACTGTGAGAACTCCACAATTGGAAAACCAGATTCTTCAAATAATTGATCAACATCCAGAAACGAAACCAGAAAAATTGCTGATGAACTAAATGTTGGTAACAGAACTGTTTGGAATATTTTAAAAGATAACTTATTGTATCCATATCACGTTCAACGTGTACAACATTTGCTACCTACTGACTATCCGCTTCGCATACAGTATTGCCAATGGATTTTAAATAAAATAGCAAACAATCCCAATTTCGCTGCCGATATTCTGTTTACGGACGAAGCCAACTTTTCAAGACATGGCATTATGAATTTTCATAATGACCACATATGGGCAAATGTAAATCCACATGCCATAATTGTAAAAAGATTTCAACAAACATTTTCGGTCAATGTTTGGCTTGGCATCATCGCAGATTATTTAATAGGACCATTTTTCCTTCCTGCACGGTTGACCGGTGCGACATACCTTCATTTTCTAGAAAATGAACTTAGAGTTCATTTAGAAGATGTACCTCTTATTATTAGAAGGCGCATGTGGTTCATGCATGACGGAGCTCCTCCACATTTTTCATTGATTGTTCGCGAGTTTTTAAATAACGTTTTTCCAGACCATTGGATCGGACGAGGATCTCCACACCCGTGGCCCCCTAGATCACCGGGACACAATCCTCTGGATTTTTGTGTGTGGGGATATTTAAAATCGCTCATTTACACAACCCCGATATTAAACTTACAAGATCTTCAAAATCGTATCATACAAGGCTGTAATCTTATTCGTAACAAACCTGGTATCTTCGAACGTATTCGGCAATCAATTAGACATCGAGCAGATGCTTGCATTTTAGCTGCAGGTGGACATTCTGAACATATGCTCTGAAATATAATATTTTTTCTTTATGTTTAACACATGTTGTTGCTTGTAATAAAATAATAAAACACTCTGTATCTCATTAACGACAAGACTTATCACACATGTTTATATGAACTTTTCGTCTTAAAATTGAGTGACGAAGCGCCCCATATAATATTTTAGATTACTTAGGAAACACCCTGTATATATATAATTTGAAATGGAGTGGAAGTATCGACCGGACTTCGTTAGGGAACAAAAATTAGCGAATAAATCGGTCTGTGATCACAGACCGATTTATCCGCTAATTTTTAATATAATAATAATATATATATACATATACATACATATACGTTTAGTTGTTTCTAACTATCCATGTATTTAATTCATTCAGGGTATGTAAGTTTGCATGCTCTTTAATAGTGGATGAAAAAATTGAAAGGTTATCTTTTGACCTGTTTTAAACTTATAATTAACTATATATAGATATTCTTATCGTGTACTGAATAGTGTCGATATAATTTAGCTCCGCAAACAACGGCTAAGATATTTTAGAAGTCACGTGAAGTTATTTAATGTATGTTAAAAAGATATGTTCGTGGTACTAATTAACTCAGCAATTTTTTCATGAATGAAAAACTTGTCTTTGAAGTTGCCTTGAAATAAATCACGAACATACCAATTTCTATGTTTTTTTCATATATGTACATATATTGCCTTGCTCTGATTTTATAATAATTCTTGTAGATTGCCTTGAGCAACATGCCGTTATATTCGCATTGGCTAAATAGCATATGGTTTAGGAATGTGTCACTTTAAACTACATGATTTGGTAAAAATCAAACACAAAAAAATGATTACGAAGCTATTGTATGGTTAATAGAAAACATTTTTTTATCCTCAATATACTCATATTCACTACTAAAAACCAACTTCTTTTCTCTTGGTTATGTATAGTCGCATTGTATAGTGTTTGATATTAGAAAAATAGCCGAAATAAAGTACCTAGTTTGAATAACTTCAATAGCAACGATTTAACTCCAATTCAGGTCGTGTGCTGCTATTATTGAAACTTGGCATCCAATCTCTCGTCCAAATATGTATTTAATTGTATTAAAATAAGATATGATTTGGTTCTTGAATAATACTGCAACAGGATAGATCCTACTGTTTGCATAATGTAACTATATAACTGGATTTAGTTTTATTTAATCTAATTTGCTAAATCGCTGAATCAGGGGAAAGAAATTTAATTGGAACTTGCTATAACAATTATTCACTGGATCTCTTGATGCCGAAGTAGAACACCAATTCACTATCACCCACAGGATACCAAACACTTTGATAGTTGCCAACGCGTTTCGACAGCAATGATAATGACAGCATTGTGATAATGAATTAGTGTTATATCAATTATTGCCCAATGGAATGTTAGCACGTGGAAAGTTAGATTTTATACTCAATATAAATCAAACAAGTGTAGACAAACAACAAAACGCATGAAATACAAAATTACAATTTACAAAATACATACAATTAAAGGATGTTGATTTGAAAACCAATATGCTGTTTTGTTGGCGGGTAATCAATAACATTGAAAACGTAATTTTTATATAGGTTTAGTTGGAGTAAGACGCGGAATTTCCACACAACAATATAGGAATACGTTAAACAATATAGCTCTTTTTTGTAA
>ML217619.1:5940-25448 GCA_004785975.1 Popillia japonica
CACGATCACCCGACCTAACGTGCTTAGATTTCTTTTTGTGGGGTTATATTAAAGATAAGGTGTACGTAGTAGAACCAACAAGCATTGAAGACCTGATTCAAGCAAATAGGAACGCGTTCTTTACAATAACCCCACAAATTTTGAGAAATGTTACAAGAAATTGTCAAAATAGGATGATGTTATGCATAGAAAACAACGGTGGACATTTCGAGCAATTTCTTTAGTTATCTCTTTGTTTTTTTGAGTTTTTTGTTCTTTTAAGTGGAGTAAATTTAAAGTGGGACACTTTTTTACCATGATATTGCGTTTGTCTCTTAAACTATTAAACTTAGTTATAGGGAAAGCTATAGCAAAGTTGTAGTATATTAAACTGTGCATTTTACTGACCAATAATATACAGGCTGTTCTATTTGAATTAACGGAGATTTTTCATGTTTTTCGTCCTCAAATTTGACAGGATTTTTTGTGTACTCTGTATATTGTAGCTCAGTTTCTGACATAGCATTCTGAAGAGCCATTGTTGCTTAACATTTGATCAAAAAATATTCTTTCTGTTGATTAGCATAACCAGAGAATTACCGATATTATGATTACCGGAAATCGAATAAAAAAACATAGCAAGCTAAATATCTCAAAAACCGTTAAGTTTTTCATATAAGTACTATACATAAAGTACCATTTGTTTTTCATGGAGATTCAAAATAAATGATAAAAAATATAGGTTTGTATTTAAAAAAACAAAGTTGTTATCCGTTCAGAAGAAATGGAACATCCTGTATACTCGACATTATATTTAGTCTGTAGATCTTGAGTTAACTAAACACATCAAAACAAAAGAATTCAGTTACGCCTCTTATGAACCAATGCATTGGACTTCCGCGTACTAGGTGGGCACCATGTATAAGAGAAGCAGAAATATCTACATTTAATTTGCATTAACTAACTAAATCTTGGAATGATACTTCTAAGAAGGAAACTGTTAGGAAAATCGATATATATTTAAGATTATAAAATCGTTTATATTTGGACATGATTGCCTCGATTCTTTCGGGAAGCTGCACTTCTTCTTATTACGTAATTAAATTTGCATAAATACGCGTTTCAGTTAAGTTGAATTTTATGGAAATACGAACAGATAATTTTTTACGAGTATGTAATCTTACGAAATTCCTCAATCTCTATAATGAATGTAACTTAAAAAAACGGATAGAGTAATTCTACTTAGGTATGCTTCCTTATAATTACATGTGTCCGAGGTGTAGAAAATTCGAAATGTTCTTCGACATAACTAGAAAAAAACTTTTAATTCAGCTGAAGTAATTAAAGCAGTTAAAATCGGCTTATTTTAGTGCAGAAATGCAATAAACTCAAAGAAGCCAATTTTCTGAATTAAGGTCTAATTAACTGTCGTTTTCTGTTTTTTTTTTGTTGCTCCATGGGTGTGCAATGTCGAAGGCAACTCGAATAAGTCTGTAGATGATTTTGTTAATAGGAATGGTTAGATGTTTATTAATTGACACAAATTAAATGTCAATTTTATTCCACTGAAGAAGTAGTGACGAAAACCTAATAAAGTGTAAAGGTTTTGGAATAAATTTGATTTTTAATCCAATTATAGTGTTTTAATTGACCTAAAAGTAGGTAGAATATCAGAAAAATAAGATAAGTACAAAAAGGGTCATAAGACTACATAACTAATCATACTTGTTGACCACTAATCTATGGTAAACTCACAAGATTTAATGAGACATTTTTTTATTATTGTGACTAAACAGCGAACTCAAATCTAACAAAACGTTTTCTAACACCATGTTGACGCGTTAGAATCAAAACACCTAATGCAGAGTGTATGGCTGTATTACTGCACAAGTTTACACTAAAAAAGAGTTCATGAAATTACTCTTAGCCAACGCCGGGATCACTAAGAGGCGTGTAAAAATAATGACATTTTTTCAATATTTTTTGACATTTTTTCTAATTCTCTTCAACGTTTCTCTGACTATTTATAGATATTCTGTTAGGAATTTCCATAACTTTTTGTAGACACTTTCTCGAGATTGTCATTAATTTATTTTATTAAAATTTATTTATCATTTTTCCCACATTTCTCCTTATACTTTTTTGTAATCTTTTGTTCTTCTGGAATTTTTGGCAATTGTTTCAGATTGTTTCGACATTTTTCCACATTACTTCGGGATTTTTGCGACAGTTTTTCAATGCATTCGATATTCATCTGACATTTTTCAACATACATATTAGCATATCAGATGGTTAAACTTACATTTTGGAATTGGATGTTATGATTTGAGGTTATGTTTCCATTGACGGTTTTGGAATTTGAAAGATGATAATTTTTGAAAAACGCCCGTCAAATTGTTTAGACGGTGCATATTTACAGCTGTACTACCTCTACTTCACACCCTGTAGATTTCATGAACGCAACCCAAAAAATCAAACTTGAGAGCCTTTAATTTTCATGTTGCTAGTTCAAAATACTCCTCACATAAGACTGGAAGAGGGAATTCCGTAAGTTAGGAATAACAAAGAGATAAACAAGATTTTGCTAGATTGAACAGGCAGTGGCTGTGTGTGCTCAATGTGCATAGTTGAAATTGTTGATATCGTTATTACAGCAACTTTAGCTATAATGGCGGAACCTCTAATATGGGTTTGAAGGTAGTGAGCATGACTCCCGAGGTGCCTAATCAGACAACTCTAGATTTTAGTCCATGCTACCAAATTAACGAGGCATTTTTGGTACTGTCTTCTACAAATTATGACAAATCGTATTAATTTAATACATGCAGTTAATTAATTAATAATAATAATAATAATAATAATAATGATGATAGTAGTGACTTTATTTTACAGCAACAGGAAAACCAGGAAAAAAAATGCGAAAATTACAATTTTAATGTATCTTGGCGATCTTATTCATTCGTTGTTATTTCTCTATTGTTTCTCTATTTGACTACTTCCTTCGCTATTGTTAACCAAATTCAGAGGAAAATTTTGTTTACCGTATTGTAGTCATCATTTACATTTTTTTTTATTTTGCGCCTCATGATATGTTTCCCCCTCCCGAATAATACGTATGTATTCTCGATAAGTGTTACGTCAATCACCTATCCAATAGTAAACAATCAGTCGGCAGCAGTCGTTCCGATATTCCTCTGTTTACGTATTTATCAACAGCGCCTCTCAATAACATTAAACTTTTTGGATGGCAAATTACCTCACTGCGCTAGTCGTCACAAACAGCATAGACATACTTTTGCTTACATTGCACTATAACATGATATGCAACGATGATAAAACGTACCGCAAGTCCTCAAATATGCTCAACAAGTCCTACGTTTAACCCTCATTTAAAGTTTGAATTTTAATATCTCAGTTATTACATGACGCAAAAATGTCATTTTTGTGTATAGCGCCCTTATTTGTGGAATACTATCTTCTGGTAAAAAAATCTTAAAATTGCACAAACATCCTGATACACAAATTTAATAAACAATATAAATAAAATGTTCCAAAGACTTTTCTTTGGCCTAAACCATTAATTTGAAACCACTTTCAATTATGAATGTTATCATAAAATTTAGCATTTTCAATGTGAATTTATTTTTTATTTGATTTAGGTAATCTTTCACATTTTTAATTTACCGTTTGAATTTCGTATTTAATATTCAATTTTCGAATATTCGAATTTCGTATTTACTGAAATTCGAAATTTCGAATTGTGAAATTTTCGAATTCAAAGTAGCTTAGTAGCTAGAACCAACTATCTACGAAGGATTCCAATTTTTATTATAATATGCTTTATTGCTAATAAGTCGTAATATAGTATTTCTTCTTTCATTTTTCTTAGTTAAGTGTCATAACTCCTTATTTTTCTACTAACAATAAGTTTAATTTTCTCTTTTCTTATTACTTTTGTATTTATGTATTTTTGTTGGCTCGCATTGCCATTCATCAGTTTGAATTGTATTTTTTGTTTAGTTTGTTCTGTTTTTGGATTGTACCTGTTTGGACAATAAAGTTATATTATTATTATGTCGGCTAAGACGATTAGCTGTTAATCGGCATTTAATTCTCCGAAATTTTGCCATCCCCTTCCCGACAATTGAACCCCCACTTCAATCATATGTTCTACCTCTTTGGGCAGCCTACCTACATAACTGCTGTTGCTATAGACCCATTTATAATAACAACTGCAGTATTCATTCTCTTATTCTATTTATTATTTTTTGTATAGTATGTGGAAATTCTTGCTAGCGAATGAATTAACATATTTTGGTTTTTACCTGGTTGTCATTTATCTTCATAACTGTCCTCAAAAAATACATTAATTAACATAACTCTATATTAATATAATAAAAAAAGTGGAAATTTTAATAAATTACAGACATACTTTGAAATATGCTCATAAGTTTCCACATTAACGGTTCATTAATTTGACAGAAATACAAGAGATTTAAGTTTCTATAAACTGTTCTCTTTTAAAATCTGTAGGATAACAATTTTTTGCGTTTTGTGGCTTGTTTATACGTCATGATCATAACACACGGAATGGAAAATATTAGTGATATTAATTTCTTGAAAAAAAGATGTTACGCTTATAACAAGCTGTACATGCAGTTTGCACAACAATTTCCGATTTTAGTTTTAATCGTTCCTGTTTATCGCGTTATCGCTAATTTTGTTATGCGTTGGTGTGAAGTTGTTGATTATATTATACCCATTATTTAATTATTTATGAAGAGTAAAATTTAATCTACGGTATTACGAAAATTGTTTAATTATTTTACGCTAGTTTCCTGAAAAGTATATGTAGAATATATTTATAAATATTAAATTATAACACTATTACATAAATATATAATCTAAAAACCACCTGTAGACATTTAAGTACACAAATATAGAGATACATATGTATGTATACACAAACAACTAACTTCATACATAAACAGACGCTCTCGTCCTCTACTTATTTACGATTTGTATATTGTTTACCTTCGAGCCCTCGGTCATAAATACTTTAGCAATGCCTCTCTTCATGTAAAATCTTTCGGTTTGTTGCTATTTTATGAACGTCAGGTCTGAGTCTATGTATATCGACGTCTATGTTGTTTCTGTTTAAAATAGTTCGTAAAACGCTAATGGATATTTTACTGCATTTGTTCTGTATTCTTCCTAAATTCTGGCGTAGTACAAAGCAGTATGACTGACTCGATAACAATGTTCTGCACGAATTCTGGCGTTTATAAAGTTTATAGGTTTTCTGTCTACGTTTTGCGTAGTAATGTGGAAAGTAATGCTAGAGTCTTTAAGTATGAAAACAATTGAGCTTCGCAAATATTTACACTCTAAATAATCAAATATTTCTTGTCGAACTATCTATTTTGTTATGGAGAAGAGTTTTCTGGTTAAGATTGAATTTTGCATATCTATTAGAATTTGATCCTAAACAAAATGAATAAATAAACCTGGATATTAATGATATATGAGTATGTATGCATTCCTCGTATTTGTGGATTTGCAAATACGATCACTAATGCAGGATGAAAAGTTTGAGAGACTATCGAATCCGCCGAAGAATGCAGTCTGGCAAAAGAAATATTACTACCATTCTTTGGCAAATAATTATACTTTTTATATAACCTTAATCAATGATCAATGATTAATACTATATAGGTGCACTATCCTGTAAAAACTACACACTTTTTGCAGAAAATTCAAACTGATTACTAGTTTAGATTGATGATCTCCAGTGATGATTTGACATATTTTTAAGCAACTTATCATAAATAACACAAGTAAGTATACACGGTTTTGGATCTGAGCAACCAAACCCTGTTTCTAAGGTATTGGGCGCATTCGTTTTTTAAGGTTGGTTCTCTTTTTTGAGATATTCAATAAATTCATTTTTTAGTCTTTTTGACAGTTAGCGGCTATTTTATTCAATTAACAATTATAAATCAGAAATGAAGAACGGTACCACTAAGTTGTTTGTATTGTTTGTGATCCGTTTCACTCATAAGAATCCAACAGTGGTGGCTCATCCTGCCATATTTCCAAAATCCTTGGTATCGTCTTTCGAATTTCACTATTTCGTGGTGTGGCCGCTCTCCTTGCTCGCCGCTCGTATCGTCTAAGTTTTCAAGGAAAAAAATGAGATGTAAATGCTGGAAATGAAGTTTGAGTTCGACCTCCAATCTTATTTATAATCCGGGGATTTGCGGTTACCGAGAAGGTTGTGAACAACTCTTTGAATTCTCTTGTTCCATGACAAAATCGCTTCCATTGTTTGACAGCGATGAAGTCGAAGTTGCCTGGGCATTTTCACTGGTAATGGRTTATTGCTCGTACGTGGAACTACCTTAGACACTGATGATACGTCAGCATGTTTATACTGTGTTAGTCTTTTTGCGTTTACACAAACAACATTCATCATTCATCAAGCAAAAGTAGTAATTATCTACATGATTTTCTCTCCATAGGATTGGCAATGAAAATGACAAGTACACATTTGCACGGAGTGATGAAATGATTTTTCTATCGACGCCCTCATAAGAGGCGCAATGCTGCCAACATGTAACAACTCGAAAACTAACCAATCGTAACAAACGGATTGAAGATTCGGATTCTGCACATTAAATAACGTTAAAAATCTTTCTTGCCTGCTCGGGTCCAAAAGTTGACTGAAATTTGTAAACTTGTAAATTATTCTATCTCAAAAAACTAAAGTCAAAACGTTTCGAACTGATTTTTGTACATAAAAATTCTTTAGCCGTAGAAAACTATAATGCTTCCACTTCATCGATTGCTGTTTTATTTCTCGGTCAGACAAATAGACAGAT
Organism: Popillia japonica; assembly: GCA_004785975.1. Lineage (NCBI taxonomy): Eukaryota > Metazoa > Arthropoda > Insecta > Coleoptera > Scarabaeidae > Popillia > Popillia japonica. Next base: position 12,801 of record ML217619.1, read on the forward strand.
GTTTCATCCAGAATAGAAGACTAATGCTGGTTTGTGTTAGTTAATTCGAGAAAAATACAAGAAAGTTTCTATAAACAATTTTCTTGAAATTGTTTGCGTCGTATCGCTTACTTATATCTCGCAACAACACAATGAATGGAAAATATTATTGATGTTGATAATATGTTGATTTATTGATATTGATTGACTATGATACGCCCTCCTTGCTCGTTATGTGTTTGGCGTTGGCATTTGCAAACATTTGTTCACAACTAAATTGGTAAAAATTATATAATCTTCGAGGGTAACACCCGAAATTGATGAAACGCAGACGTTCCTCATCTTCAACGGTAAATTTTCTTTTTTAAGTAATATATGTACACTAATCATCAATGGTATTAGGTATATTGCGTTATGAATTTATTGATTTTTATAATAAATATGGTGACTAATTTTGATAATTTAGTCTATAATCTACTTACCTCAACTACTGCCTAAACAACCTTCCTTTTTAGTAAAAATTAACGTTTAAAAGTAAAATTATTTTTTTTAAGTTTTGAATCTCCCGCCTAACGTTTTTAGGGGTCATAGCTTCAGCCTACAACGTTACATCTACGTGAACGTTGCGTGAACTCTGAGTTAACACTCAGTAAATAAAAATTTTTCGTGTTTGACTAATGTATGTAGTTATCTGCAACCGTTACATAAATGAATATGACTTGATACGACTGATTTGAATACTAGCGCGCTTAGTTTTTGTCTGGGAATGCACTGGATGGCCAGCTAAGGTTGCAAAGTGCTGTATCTCGGAAACTATTCGTCCGGGAGAGTTGAGGAAAAAAATATGTTACTAAAGCGGTCAAAAAAAGAACGTGGAAAATATTGCCAGATTTCTAAGATAATCGCCAGGGGTGTAATCGCCATCTTAAACTTTTAAAGTGATTTTTCACTAGTAAATGTTGCATTCTTAACTGGCCATTGCCGGTACATGACAAACCAACAGTGCTACTTGAATGACCACCCCTCATTGGTTAGACTATAGCTAACAATTTTGAATAAATTGTGGCTGAGCTTGTGTGAAGTGAGCGGTTCAACCGTTTTAATTCGTTCAGTAGAAAGTTTGATTAGTGTTGTGACGGATCAGCTGATTCGTAATAGCGGTCACGTGTCAAATCTGCGTGCCTCTAGTCTAGACTGCTATCAGCGCCACCACTTTCAGTCCCGAACTATAGCAGAAAATGCCGGGATATTCAAATAGTAGATATTAATAAATGTAACTTTTTAATTTTTCTTAAATAATGTGAATCTATTAAAAGAAAACTCAATTTAGGTTTTCTTTCAATAGATAAACATTATCTAAGAAAACTACTTGTTCAGAGTTAAAAACATCCTTAAAAGCCATTTATCAGGTATACAGGCATTGGTAAAAGAAATATTCAAAATTAAATTATATTTAATAATTTATTGCTTGTGCTTCATGCTTTGTTTGGCAGTTTTTTGTAAGAAACAGTCGTCGTTCACGTGTACAACTTTCTTAACTTAAAATATTATTGATGGTCTTACAATACGTATTAAGTATACGTGCAATACAAATGTCTATTAATGATTTTTTAAAACTGACGGAATGACCACAAATATTATGAGGCAGTATAATTTTTGGAATTATGACATATTTTGTTCTAAATAATAAATTTAGAAAATGAGAATATTTTGAAAAGATATAACGGTAAACCTGCACAATAAGGCTCCCATTTAAATTTCCCGCTACGAATATAGTAAACAAACTGCAACGTTGTCAAATGTCAAATTCTAGTCGCTATTGTCACTTGTGGCTTTTGTATTTGTCATATGCTCATATGATATTGTATTTATAATTATTTAATTTATTTCTTCATTCACCTTAAAATGGCAGATAGAGGAGAAATTGCAAACCACTACATTGTTGAAGAAGAGGAAATAAGGGGAATAAATAACACCCGTGAAGGACAGGTTATGTTTAAAGATATTTGGTTTTACAGATAAAATTGGTCTTATTAACTGGCTAGCCAAACACCATTTAATCATTATTAAAAATTCTAATAACTGTTTAGAATGCATCGTTGGCAATGTAAAGTATGTCGTAAAGCTTTAAGTATTAGAAAACATTTGGCATGAGGCTGGACTTGAATACTCGACGCACACCATCGTTGATTGGTGTAACATTTGCAGGAATGTTTGTGAACAATTTTTGATCAATAACCCTACCATAGTTGGTGGGTTAAAGGACATGGCAGTACGTATGAATATTATGTTGTCGTGCATCAACAGAATTTTGTTGACCCCAATGATCACACTGTTCATACACAGAACGTTGAAAATATCTGAATGCGTGCGAATAGAAAGCTTCGTCGACAGTTTGGAACTTCGGAAAGCCTCTTCGAATCATATTTTAATTTTTTTATGTTATTCTCCTAATTTGTATGTTATAATTTTGTTTGAGAGAAAACAATTTAATCGCAGCTCAATTTTTTCAGAATTTATTATTGCTCTTTCTCAACAGTATCCAATGTAACTTGTAATTTTAATTTTTATATGTTATACTCCTAATTTTATAATTTAGTTAGAGCTTAAAATACATTGATAAATGCTTCGTCTTGGTACAAAATTACTTTCCGGTTATATTAACAAATATTTACATATAGTGCGGAACCCATAATGCCATATAACCATGTTTTCCTGTTATTTTTGTTGATAGGCATGGTATTCATAGAATAAATTAATTTCATTCTATATGTTCTTTAATTAACCTATAAATCGCTCTAAATCACCATTCTTTATATTAGCAGTGCATCTGGCAACGTTACTTGTAATTGTCGACATATGATTGGTTATGCCCATGCTGCAAATGACAGTTGAAATGGGAGCCTTATTCTGCAGGTTTACCGATATAACACAACAAACTAAATATTTTTGTAATTATTTCTCTTAATTGTGTACCTTCACAAAGACTATGCTGTTTGCATATCTTGCATTCTTCTATTAAGCGAGAACGCTTTTTTGATGTAACACTATAAACATGCTGTACTGCTTCGCAGTCTTTGACCAGTGACAGCGAAGATGGTATTTCTCGAGAAAAGATATCTTCTTCATATACATTTTTGTTGAGATGTTGTTTAAACAAGATTTCCATATTTTTGAATAGTCCCTCGCTTAACTTAAAGGCCAAAACTCTGTCGGTGTAGTATGCAAAGTATCATCTATTGTTCTTCTAAATGTGATATCTACCCTATCGTCAGGTACTTGTATTGATTCTAAGTAAAACAATAATAATAATAAAATCTATATTACATACATATTTATATAATTATTTACCTGATAAATGTAACTTTGGCACAGCAATTTGGACTGCATATTTTCTGTATTAAAATGTATTTGACTATTTGACAAATACGACACTGTTTAAAAACTTGTTGTGGCTGCAGGTTTAATAGTGCATTATTTCCACTGACAGATATCCATGCCAAATATCATAAAATATGCATAAAATGTCTCTTTTTGCTTCGGATTTGGGAATGGAAAGATGAAAATAATGACAAATTTTATACATACCCGTCGATAATGCAGAAATTGTATATAATATTTTCTAAATATCTGTAATTCTGATGAATTACAACGCCACCACTTTCCGTCCCAGTACTAATTCACACGTGATGACGCATTAGCCAATAGGAATCGAGCCAAACTTTTACCATTTAAGATATTCCCCCGTGCTCTTGTGGTCAGAAAGATGGTCAGAAAGCGTTCAGACCACATCAGACATCGAATCGAACATAAACGTCAAATTCATAAATTACACATACATTGTCTTCAACTACTGTTAAGAATTCTTTGTTAGCTGTTATTTTGCATTAATACATACAAAAAACACAAAAGAAATTCAAGTAAACATTATATTATAGTTATAGCAATTATAGGTTGTGTTTGATGTTATCCGTTTCTCAATCATCACATAAGCTACGTTCAGTGAGCAGAACTTTTTAAAACTTTGGTAGTCAGGTTGTCGACTTGACACAGCTTGAATCTTGCACGCCTATCTGTTCTCCACGTTTATCTATTTGTTAAAATAAAATGCGTTTATGTAATTATGTTGTATGAGTGGGCAAAATAATAAAGGAGTTTGTTTTGTGGTTAGATTTTATTTCTTGTTGTCTCGAAAAAAAATCAACTTAAGAAATCTCTGTTTTATGGCTAGTAGATTTTGATTTTCATAAAACTGAAGAGCGGATTAGTTTTTAAGCCACAGGCTTTTTTAAATTTAAATTTTTTAAATCATAAAACAGACGGTTACCATAGACGTAATTTGCGGTTATTGGCGTTTCAATAAACATGGCGGATAGTTGTATTTTGTATTTTAGGGCAGGCGCGCATGAGCAACTTTTATTTTAGGCAATTAAATAGTTCAGTCGCCTGAAAAATTGTCGGTACTGTTAGCAGCGCGCACAGTCCACTCTATAGTTACGTTTATGAATCATTTTAAACATGGATTTTGTTGAGACTGCAGTTGTTTGTGCGATATTACTTGAAAGAAGAAGAAAACAAAAAAGAAAATTATTTTTGGTGCATCCAATAATAAGCAAGAGACTATTTGATGGACAATTTTATAAGTTGTTTGACAGTTTAAGAGAACACCCGACCAAATTTTTCAATTACTTTCGACTGAGTATTGATAGTTTTGACACCTTAGTGAGGCTTCTAGGACGTCGTATTTTGTACCAGGATACAACATTACGTCTGGCTGTACCACCACAGGAAAGATTAAGTGTGACACTAAGGTAAGTAAAAAAACATTTATTATTCAATAAAACATATTATAAAGTAAATCGAGAAGAAGCTTCAGAGTCGTTTTCCCACGAAGTCTGCGTGTTAGGTGACACAGATAATAACACAGGAGTAGTTGTAGTTGTCCCTTCTGTTTGATAATTTGGTGTGAACGTTGAGAAGTACTGCCCTGTATTATTTTCCAGGGAAGTACTGCCACCACAGCCGTACAATAGATTTACGTTATGCCCACTTTGAATTGGGTAATTATTTCCAGAGAAACGTACACGTCTCATAACATTCAAAAATTCGGTTCGCACAAAGAATTTTTGATCTTCATTCATTTTTTTAAATGAAGGAAGAAGTGAGAGCAAAAAATATTTATCTTCGTCAATCTCTCTATCTTCATCTCTTTTTTGTTTTAATATGTGCAAGAAAGATTCTTCGTAAGATTTTTGAGGAACCTTCTTTCGTTTGACTGATGGAGTAGTAACAGGTCTGACGGTAGCGTTAGTTGGGGGATTATTGACCGAAACTGGATTACCTAATACATGGGTTTCTTCCATTTCGATTTCTACATCACCTACATGGTCCTTGTCCCCTAAACTATTTATGGTTTCTCTGCTCTCCACAGAATCATGCAAAAATAATAACTGATCGAAATAAATATATTTACGTCTTTTATTCCGTCCTGTACCCGAAGGTTCGTTTTTTTGTGCATCATATTCCCTTTTAAAGCAAGTCCTTAAATTTTTCCATTTTTTTTGTAATTCTTGTCCTAGAAAAGTAAAATATGTTGATTTCTATATCAGATATTTAGCAACAGGAAACAGCTTCGTGTCGCTGCACTATAAATATTTACTAGGAGAAACAACTATAAGGGAAATCGTCCGAGATACCTGTGATGCTCTTTGGGAGCGTTTACTACCAATATATATGAAGAAAATGACAAATGATGATTGGTTAAAAGTTGCCAATAAATTCAGTGAAAGTTCACAGTTTCCTAATTGCATAGGAGCAATAGACGGGAAACACATTCGAATAAAGAGACCTAATTCAAGTGGATCAGAATTTTTTAATTATAAAACATTTTTTTCAACTGTACTTTTGGCGATAGCAGACTCTAATTATAGCTTTATTTATATCGAGGTTGGCGCATTTGGTTCATCAAGTGATTCCAATATTTTTAAGAAGTCGGTTTTTTCAAATTTACTCCAAAGGAATTGTCTAAACATTCCAGCACCAACCCCTTTAAAGAATGACGAAACTGGAAGGACAATACCATTTGTACTTGTAGGGGATGAGGCATTTGCTCTCTCAGAACATGTACTAAGACCCTATCCTAGCAGAAATCTTTCAGTGAAGCAGCGTATTTTTAACTATAGGCTGACCAGAGCCCGAAGATTCATAGAATGCGCATTTGGTATTTTAGCCAACAAGTGGAGGATATTTCATAGGCCTCTTGATACAAATATCCAATTTTCTGACAGTATCGTGAAAGCATGCTGCATTCTTCACAATTTTGTCAGAAAACATGATGGACTACGTTTTGAGGACACTTTGTATGAATGTCCTCTAGAAAAGATTGTACGAATTGGAACAAGAAGCAATATCAATGGTGCAGACGTCAGGAATTATTTTACAAACTATTTTACTTCTCCGCAAGGATCTGTTCCATGGCAATATGACAAAATTTGATTTTTAAGTTAATGAAAAATGTATGACCGTCATGTGCTGTAAATAAATAAATATTATGCAAAAATAATTACCTTTTTCTTCCTTCTCAGCAGTACCAAGTTCACTCCAGATTTCGACAAATTTTTCAAATATTTCTATCCATAATTTCTTTTTTAAAACCTTATCAGAATATTCTTTTAACTTTGTATGATAAAGGGCTGGACGTTTTTCAACCTCACAAATAAATAATTCGGTATCGAGAGGCATATTTTTCCAAAATATGTATATAATTTGAGGTGTTAAATTGATTCTCGGTACCAATCAACAAAACGACTGATGGCTGATGTGGCGGCAACTAACAAATAAATAATCGCCGGTGTGCGGCGACAGGTTTGAACAGGCGAGATCAATTTTTGTCGGCAACTACGGGCAACAGTTTCCTCGGCGTCAAAATAGAACCTGTCGTAATTTTTTAGTTGCTTCAACTAATTAATCACCCGTGCGCGAGTTTACATTTAAAATAGTATACTCAATTTCCGTAACTAAACAGTTGCTATACAAAAGTTGCTAGTGCGCGGGAGCTCTTATTTTTGTAAAAATCATGATTCACGAACATATTGTATTTCGTTTATTTTATTATTATTTTTTTAATTTTATTATTGGAAGTACTGCAATACGTTAAAAGGACTGTCGTATTGCAGTACTTTCAATAATAATTTTATCGCATCTAAAGATTCGATAAATTATCATGAGCCTAATAGGCTCTCTGACAAATTTACGGCACAGTTATGTTACAACTTTCTGGAGTATAAACTTTACGGCAGTTAGATATGCATAAGATTTGCATTTGATCAGGGGAAAAGTCCTAGACCAACTTGATTTCAATGCTCCAGAAAGTCATCTAAAATTTCGGAATATATCGCAAAAATCGATGCATAATTTAGAAAAATTGGTTATGTTGAAGATTCCAAAAGAGAACCTCAATTCGTACAAAATATAATATGTATTTGATTAAGTGTACATATAAGAGAATTTGATGTCTTCTAATTCATGGTAAATGGCATGAGAAAATAGTGTTTGTCATAGTCACTGTTTTGTGAAATCGTAAAGGTCATTTATGTAGGAACTAATAAATAGTACCCAGATTGTAGAGTGCTGGTCTGCAAAGAAATAATGGGCAAGTTAGGGAGAAAACAGCTACCTCTTCACAAGGTTCGGCTTTTTGATGAGTCATTTTTCATTGTGAATGTGGAATTAAATTGGCAGAATTCTAAGTGTTGATCATAACAGAATCCCCACTAAATGCGCAAAATACATATCCTGGATAGCTTAAACGTTAGGTTAGGTATCATCGGGCCATCAGCCCGATTTTTATTGAAAGAAATTTGACAGCGGAGAAATTTATACAGATACTTTTAAATTTACTAAATTAGACTATTGCTACTTTGGCAAGCTGCAGATTTTACTAGGCTATATGGCCTCCTTGTAATCGATGGATTCGAAGGAGAAATACCATTAACTGACCAACTAATTCTAAAATAAAAATAATAAAAGCAAACTGTGTAAGTTGAATCATCCTTATATACAAACATATCCACACTTATGATTAGATGCTCTCCTCTGTCAAGAGCAGTAACTCTCGAAAAACTCAATTACTCACATGCCAGATGGGAGCGGAGGTACATACATAGATGCATAGCTAGATATATCCGTCGTAGTATAATATATGAGTAATTTAGTAGGTATCTAAACTCACTTGATTTACAAAAAGGGACACTTACTACATGCAAATTGCAATTTTATGTAAATACGAATAGTAAAATGCAGTCGGTACATACATATGTACATACATATGTATATACATATATTTCTACTTGTATTACTTGATGTTATAAATCCGATGTGTGTCTATTAATTTTATGGCATGTATATTAATGTGAAACTACATATCATATATTTTCTTGTTGATTGAAATTAACTACCATTTTTGAAACGAGTTGTCTAAATTATTGTGTCATTTTATAAACGTCTGCGTTAATAAATTATAACAAATCAAACTCCGAACGCATAAATATTAGTTAATTTATGAAAATCTAAGCATAACTTTCTCTGGAAGTGGCTGTCTAGAGTTCGAACGCAATATTATTTACGGCGAAGTAATGCTGTAACAAAACTTACAAAAGGAACACCGGGGTTGTCCGACACGGATTTTGATGAGTCTCAACTATGTTATAGAGGCACCTCTCCTAAGTACCCAGGTACGAGCTTTTATCCTAACACGCACTAACGTTCTGAGAAAAATCAACCTTGTTGTGCATGTTCTTTATATATGTACCGTTAACGTTAGTATCCGTATAAGTAAGCGCGCGTAGCGCAGTGGACTGGAAGCATGCATGAGACTCTGCCGGCTCGCGTTCGATTCCTGCCAGTGGTTTTGTTTTCTTATTGTGTAGAATATTAGCAATTATATTTCATGCAAGCTATTCATAAATGATATAAAGGAAGTATTTAAGACTAGCCGTGGTGGGTTTGAGAAATTTAAGAAGAAACATCATCTACAGCGACAGGTCTTGCCTAAGGAGACCGTATCGCCTGACCACAAGCCAATGAAAGATCGTCTCACGCTACTATTTAGTGCTAATGCAAGCGGCAATTTGAAAATCAAACCGCTGCTTGGGTACCATTCAGAAACTCCACGAGACTTCACAAAGTGTAAGGTCAAAAAGAGTAAGTTGAAGATGACGTGGAGATCCAACAACAAAGCCTCGGTAGCACGTATCCGTTTTATGGATTGGATTAATGGAGTATTTGGTCTTTGAAATTTTTTTTTGGTCATGTGAAAAAATATTTAGTTGAAATGGAGTTGTCACTCCATGTTTTGCTTGTTATGGACAATGCTACTGTCCATCCCCTAGACCTACAGGACAATCTCCTTGAAGAATTTAAATTCATAAAGGCAGTTTCTGTCACCCAACACCATTCCGTTACTGTAGCTGATGGACCAGCAGGTGATTTCTAACTTTAAGAAGCTCTATACTAAGGTACTCTTCGAGCAATGTATTGAGGTGACTGAAAGGACCAATCTCACTCTCAGAGAACTTTGGAAATATCATTTCCACATTGTTACTTAATTGCCTTACGTTGATAGAAAAGGCATGGGAAGGAGTAACTAAGAAAAACCTTACTTCAGCTTGGAAAAAGCTTTGATCATGGGACTGAAGGTGGATAACAATGATATACTTGGTTCACGATTCGAAGACGTGCACGTCACAAATGACATCACAACAATGTAGCCAATCGACACTTTTAGGTTAGGATTCGTAAATGGAGAATCGTAGGATACGATAAATGACAGAAGGTTACATGGCAGCATTGCACGCCCGTACTAATATAAAATCATATTCACAGTTATGTTAATTTTGTACTTTTATAGGTATTTCGTTACATATTTCTGTATTGGAGATTCCGATAATTCCGTTTATGACGTGCACGTCTTCGAATCGTGAACCAAGTATATCTATGAGTTTTTTGAATAGCACAGCCAAGAGTTAACCACCGAAGAGCTTGCTGCTTCACATCCAGAAGTTGTGGAGAAGGATTTATTAGAAAAAGAGAAGAAGAGAACAACAGAGCAACTATCTTCTGCTGCAATAAAAGAAATGCTGAGACCATGGGAAATTATGAAGCGAAGTTCCACTGTAGTTGAGATCCATCAACATCCGTGTCGGCCAAGCCTGGTGTTTCCCTTGTTAGATTACATTGGCGCACACAAATTTACACAGCAAGAGCTGCAGTTGTAGCTCGACAAGCAATATTTACATAAACTAAAAATAATTCCAGTAAAACTGTACAAATATTAACAATACTGACTGAAACTGTTAGTGATGTAAATTTGACGTGACTACATAAAGATTTTTACAGTTACATCCTCGAAGCAATTAGTTTTCTAGTTATATTATTGCTTATGTGAATAAAACAATACATAATACCAAATAGCAATCTTAACGCCATAACATAAAACTTAAAGTTTTACCATTGAAAAGTACGGTATATTTATACACTCGCGTGTAATAAAGTTTCTATTTAATAGCACGCACGTAATGGGCAAAACGTGTGGTGCATACCATAGCTTCCTTTTTTTTTCGAAATCGCTATAACAGTTGCCTAAACGTCAAATTTGGTTGCCATGCTGTGCTCTGCTTTCGCCTCTTTAATGCCTATAAACGCTGACGATTTTGCCAAAACTGTTGTTCTCGTTGAAAATGGTAGAAGTTTGCGGCATGTTGCTAGAGTTCTTCGCTGTACTTATGCAGCTCAGCGGTGCGAAAATGTGTGCAGAGATTTAGAGAGACTAGCAGAAACACGCCTGGTAAAACACGAATAACAACTGCAGCTGATGATTATTCTATCGTACTACGGGCGTTACGAAATCGCACTTCTATCCCTGTTGAGGCTAAAAACTAACTCAGAGAGGTTCGCGGTGTTGACGTAAGTGTATGGACAGTTCGCAGAAGATTAGCCGAAACAAGAACTAAAGTCTTACATACCAGCCAAGCAACGGTCCAAAATTATTGCCCCATCTTCGAACAGCAAGAGGCTACAATTTGTTCATATCCACCTATCTTGGGAAATACGGCAGTGGGGTACTGTATTATTCACTGATGAATCTAGGTTTTGCCTATACTTTTCAGATGGATCGACAACGGGATTGGAGAAGAGCTGGTGAAAGATATGCACCCTGTACATCCGTTCCAGGAGTCAATCATAGAAGAGGATCAATTGTGGTATGAGGTGGTATTTCATGAGAAGCTCGAACGAATCTTGTTTGTGTAGAGGGAAGGTCCCTAACAGTTTCTCCTTATTGGCAATAATTTCATCCTAATGCAGGATAAAGCAAGACGTGGCTATTGCCAGGCGTGCTAACGAATATCTGGATGAAGTCGAATTAAACAGTATTGTTTGGCTAGCATGCTCCGCTGACTTAATTCCTATAGAGCATGTTTGGGACATGTTAGACAAGCAAGTAAGACGTAGACTTGTAGCATGGGCTTCATTAGATGAACTGCGTATTGCTCTTTTCAAAGAATGGGGGCGAATTTTCCATAAAACAATATCCGACACTTAATTGAGAGTATGCAAAGACGTTTACAGGCTGTAATTGGAGCCAGAGTAGGTAATACCAAGTACAGAGCAGTGGCAAAGCTCATTTGTTCAGAATGCCAATGGTTAAATTTAATTTTTGTATTGCAAAGTTTTCTGTATATTTCAAATATTCCTTGATGCCTTTTGTTAAAAAAAAACTTTTTATAAAAAACTATTGTTTTAAAAGGTGGACACTTTTTATTGCACCCGAGTATACATATGTACTTACAATTCGAATTACATTGCAGCTCTTGCAACTCCGTAACATTATTTCTTTTTCACACGTTTACTAACGTATTTTCATTTATAAAACGAGCGTTGAAATTGTAGTGATAATACCCACTGTTACTGTAATGATGTCGTTACGATGTACTTTTACACAGCTAGTTTTAAGAGTAGATTGTAATAATTGGAGAAATAATTGGAAACTAATGATTCCTGTTAAATTTTACTGTATAGTCTAACATCGGCGTTCGCTGACGACATCACTTAAATACCACTTCTGTAGAAACTGGAAGATTACCATCATAATTTTATTTTTATGGCTTTCTTTGAACGAAGAATTTTTGCCTTGAAGCAAGGAAATTTTAAGTAAATTGTTTCGTTAGTGTTTTGTTAGTAATTTAAAGAAATATCTTTTTAGTACTAGTAAGAATATTTCACGAAATAATATTCTCAGAGGTATTGTTGTAAGGAAGTAGTGTTGCTATGGAAAAAAATAGTCCTTGTAAATTAATAAATGATTCTCAAGAGAAATCCATAAAACATTAAAGGTCTCAAATACTTCAGTTATTCGAATGATGAATCAAAATGAATTCCTAAATTTTATAATGTAATTAAATATGGTAATAATTAATCTAACTTTTACAATTATGTCGTAAGGGAGATGGTGTTATTTACATATCAGTGGGAGGAAGAGTGTAACAGGTCTCACCGTAAAAGAAATTAGCATCTTGGTATCTTCAGTCTTGATAACCATAAAAAGGATCTACAGGGTTTCCACATCTTATAACTGGGTTAACGATGCACATTTCCACAACCATAGTACAAAGA